>CP045894.1:29981186-30011565 GCA_013387185.1 Caligus rogercresseyi | reverse complement strand
TTTAATAATAAACATACTTCAAGAATAAAATATTATCACATTACTTCCTTTCTAATTATAACTACTTTTCAATTGTCTACAATAGAGTTTCATGCATCAACTAACGATATTGAGAGAGTCGCCATCTATATTCAGTTTGTTCAACTAACAAACTGTAGCTCACCTGTAAAGAAATAAAAAACATGAGAAAGGGCTGTGTCTTAACACCTTAAAAAACTAATAGTCTACTTAGATACTCGTTTACATCTATGGAATTTTGATATAATATTTATCCAATAAAAATATCAAATAATACATTTATCATTAATATGGATTTTATTTTTAGAGGGGTTTTCTGTTTTTATTAGCAAGTAAGTAGATTTATATATATATATATAATATATATATATAGATATATATATATATATATATATAGCGAGAGAGAGAGAGTAGAGAGAAGAGAAGAAAGAGATAGAGAATAGCTCTTGAAAATACATTCTTACAAAATATAGGCTTTTATTTTATTTTGCACTGCATTTTGAAACAATAGGTTTCAGCTTAGAATTGAAATACGACATGATCATTGATAAATACTAAAACCGTCAAACTGCACGAATGTATTAGCTAGTGTCATGAACTCCGAATAGAAATTACTTTTGTTCTTATTGCAGACTCATGAAAAAACATGTATATGGACTGTTAAACTCCATTTTAACACATTTCCTCAACATGAAAATCGATGCAGTTTTTATTTTATTATTAAAATAAGTAAAAATGTGGTTTCATTTAAAAAAATATTATTTTGCTTTTATTGTGGGAAAAATTAAAAAAATAAAATCTGATATATACTAGAGCTGTCTGAAATATTCGATGTTCGAATTTGAATAGTATTCCCAAAAAGCGAATTCGAACGTGAAAATTAATATTCGAATGTTAAAAACACTTTTACTCTTTCTAATAAAAAATGTCATCACTTTTTTGGAGATTCTTTCCTAAAAACGTCACTTTTTTGGAAATTATTTCCAAAAAAAAAATTGAATTAGTTCGAATTCGTATTTTTTTTTTCAAACGAATATTCGAATGTCATTTGTGAGCAATTTTGTACAGCCCTAATAATACATTTTACTATTTAATGAAGAATTAAATCTTCGCTTAGTTTCCTGATGCCAAGGCCATATGTTGAGAAGCCAGGATCCCTGAAGAGTCACTCACTCATTCCTCCTGAAGAAGACAAAAGATCCTTCAAATCGTTGGATGAGAAATATGGATTCATTCGGTCATATACACTAAACAAGTACTGGACAAACGTAAACCATAACCTACGTCAAGGATTTAGATTTTTTTAATTGTACAAAACATGAAATAGTTATTGAATTTATAAAATTTGATTTATTTTTTTTGTGCCTTTTTTTCTCAGCCAAAAGGCAAGCTTTATTTATACTTTTTCATTTCCACAATTGCAGAGGCATAGGGACAAAAAAAACATCTAAAACAACAATTATAGGCAAACAAAATGTCATTTCTTAGATATGAATATTTCATGATTCAATGAAATTTTATTTAATTATTAGATATTGTTAAATATAAATACTTCAGCAGACACAAAAAAATCGTTGTATTTAAAATTTTTTTCTTATAAAATCGGTAAAACAAAGAATAAGAAAAAATACATCTATTTTAGCATTATCACACATTGGCCCCATAAGATCATTTGCGCTCCACCACAAATAAGTTCTTTCGACCTAATTTTGGTGTGTTTTTATATTAATTTAGATAAAAGCTTGCTTCCCTCTGTTATTAATCATGTTGATAAGTTTGTTAATCAAATATTAAATATGAAGCACGCCTTCTCGTTTTTTGAACGTCTGAACATACATGGAAAGAGCAATGATGTGGCAAAAAAACGAAGAAAAAAAAAATATGTTGGTTCACTAAAATGTTTCTTAGAAAAAGAAAAAACACATGTCTTTCCCTATGTCCTTTCTTCCTACTTTTATATTGTAATTCACTTTCTCTTCAATTGAATGAATGCAAAAAAACTGTTTTCATTACATTTATGTTCTGCATAGTTATCATTTATTACCTCCGCCGAAGGAGGTATTGTTTTCACTGGCGTTGTTTTGTTGGTTTGTTTGTTGGTTTGTCAGCAGGATAACTCAAAAAGTACTGAACGGATTCGAGTAAAACTTTGTGGAGTTGTTGGAAATGCCAAAAGAACAAGTGATTAAATTTTGGCATCTCTAAATGCTTTTTTAATATGCAAAATGAGCAAAATACTACTACTAATAATAATGAAATGGGGTCTCTATTCAGGGAGTAGGAAGAACAAACGCAAAAAAATGTTCATTGACGTATTATTGTTCATTTATCAGCTGAGGACTATGTCAACCCAGTGACGTAGCTTAAACTTCTTCCTCTACCCGTCTTCCCATAATAACATAACATACATATAATAACGCTAATATTAAGAGCATGATGGAGAAAAGAAGGAGTTTAAACATCCAGTGACGTATTTCTGAATTGACCAATACAAGTATGACGTCAATGGATGTTTTTTAGGATGGCTCTCTCCTCACTCATTATTCACCAAACACACCTACTTTTGTAGACATATATGATTGGATTATAATTCCGTTAAGTGATTCAAATGAATCACTATTCATTTGTGGGGATCGCGGAGGTTTGCACTCTCTGAGTGTATACATGCCTCTAGTTTGTTTTGCTATTGATATAACTAGTAATTATTTACTTATAGTAAACTTGGATAAATATATGTATAGGACACCCAGGAAACTTGATATTTCACATTTAAAAATCAATTATTTTGACTCTCGAAGCATTTAAATGCTTATTTTTTCTTTTTTATTCAAAATCGAAAGACAGATTCCAAGTTTTATTTCAAATACTTAAGATGCTTACTGAAGACTCAAACAATCAATCATATGTTAAATAAATACCGCAACTCCTACTAGAGAAAACTTGTATTTAAAACTTGAGGAGCTCCACTGAAATCTTTAGACCTCATAATCCTTCGCCAAGACACTTAAGCCTTAATGCATAAATCACTCATTTTGAATTTTCAGATAATTAAAATGGTATATGGTGATCATAAAAAACTATAAATACAATAATTTTTATTGTTAAAATAAAGAAAACAAAAAAATGAGTCATAATTTTGTAATAATAAATTATTACAATCAAATACATCCTAGTAAACAATAGCCTGATATGGATGTTCTAATCCATTTAAAAACATAAATACGTATTAGACGGGCACATTTTATCGGTTAAGGGTGTATTTAATAACTTGTAAATGACTTTCTAAATGAGCATATATTTGCTAGTATATGAACAATATCTCTTATAATTAATGATTCAAGATAACTTCATTTCTTCATTTTAATGATACATTTATTCATGTTATCGAAGGTAAAGACGACAGGACATATTATTACAGAAACTACCATCAAAATGACACCAATATATTTTAAATATATACTCATTTTTTTCAGATATCAGAATTACCTTCCTTAAAGAATAATGTTGAATAATTTTTCATTTTTCACAGCTTATTGGAAGAAAAAATCGATTTGTTTTTTTTCCTTTCCTAAAAAAACTCAGGAATAAACTGCCTAAAGGATTTAATACTTTTCGATAAGAAACCTAGCTTGTTATCATCATACAATATTTACCAAAGGCGATGGAGCTTGAACATATTGTAAAAAAACTTGCTTATTTTCCTTGTATAAATATTACCATGTGTATGCCCAAAATGTAATATAATTGTTTTTTTTATGCAATATGCCACTGTGTACTGTCAAGTTTGACATTTATCTAGATCAAAGTGGTTTTTATAAGTTCACAAAACATTTATTAGATATGTAAACATATCATATTTGTATAATAACATTAACATATTTGTATAATAATATTAACATATTTGAGAAATATATATAAATGTAAAAACATATATTTTTGTTCAGAAACAAAACTTCATAATTCCTTCATGCAAATCTACCGTTATCAATTGATATACATCATCCCATCAGTCGGGCTATTAAGTAGGTGTTTTTAAATTAAAAATTAAAGACTGAGAAAATACAATTAGGATATTCTTTTGTATATCATTTTGTAATCTCTGATTAATACACTGGACAACAGCCAAAATGCTTCCGTGCACAATTGAGCTGATTAGTACAAAATCAAGACCACTGAACAAAAAATATGATGTTTTTGTATAACCGCAGTGACATACGTTGTTTATTCTGTGCTCCAAATAAAATAAATGTAACGGTGTTATAGTGGTTTTTGTGAGAGCCATTGGATATCTACGGATATATATTTCGACGTATATCATCGTGGGAGAGCCAGCGAAACCTCAATTGGACCGGGAGAACCATTTCTTAGGTTTCTTTTCTGAAGTCTATATCTCCTCTTATTAATATGGACTGTGACGTTTAACTACGTAATTGGTCTGAAGCTACAATTGCTAGGTAAGATTCTCTTAGTAATATAATTGAAGCACTTCCTCCTGAAAGACTGCCTGACCTGTCACAAGCCGTTGAGCCCTACCTGAATAAGGTCATGTCAAGAGAAGAAGAGAGCGTGGGGAAGAATGCGTGGAAGAGAAGTGTGCTGAAGAAGAATGCACAGAGCTGCGTGGGGTAAATACAGAAGAGGGGAATATATGCCCTTTGATGGTAAAAAAATAAAGAATAGTTTTAAGGAAGAAGCAAAAGGTCCTACCTACTCTTCCATAACAATAGCTCACAATCCGGAGCAAAAGTCCTACAATATTAGTCCTTTATGGACTAAAATCTTCATTGATTGGAGAGACAATGATGGGAAAAGTTTAAAAGGATTCACACCTAAGATGTCTCACTACCAAAGTTTATTCGATGCCCTTCGATTAGAAGGAGCTTGATATATATATATATGGAATCAATGACTGTAAGAGCAGAGCGGGGTATATTATTATCCAATTCAAAAAGGCCTAGATGTTGTCAATAAATTTGAAGCCGTGAAGGACTATCGAGATTGACAGTGGAATTAAATTCAGTATAAGGGGACTTGAAAAGGCAAGAGCTCTACAGAATCCAATAGAAGTCGTCATTAAAGCGGGTCTGAGATAAATCTCGATTCCTTGAGGGAAATAATGAATGAATACGGGGATGTTGTTGGCGGCTTTGATAGCGTCCCTCATTCAACCACAACGGAAGAAGACATAGACAAATCCTTCGCTGAGGTATTCGAATCAATAATGTCTGAAGAATTAAATTCCTTATAAAACCTAGGAAAAAACTCCACATGATCATTCAGTGAGTTGACCGAAGGTTGAATTACTTTCCACTCTTCAGTCTGAACAATGCTTTAAGTGTCTAAGATTTGGACTTACTAAAAATAAATGTCGATCAGCCATAAAGTTGGCTATACTGAGTCGAGAGTGATCAGGCGCGGACTTGGCCTTTCATTAAGAATATATGGCGAAGATGAAAAAAGAGCTACCGAGGACACTGCAAGGCAGGAAGAAGAGGAAGATCCTGAGATAGTAGTAGGAGCTACCTCTCCTCAATTTTTGTCCTCCACCGAGCCTGTCTCAACATTACACGAAAATAATGACACTGAAATAAATGATGGCTACTCAAAAAGAAATTGTCGATTCCCAATTAACATAAACCTTTTATTTTAAGAGATGATTGGACCAAAGTAATGCACAGAGGCACCTCAAAGCCAACAACAAAGAATACTATGACCAAAAAGAGCAAACGTCTATTGAGCAGTCCAGAAACAGATAATAGAAAACGAAGCAAGGACAGGGAATGGAACGAGCAAGAAATTCCAAGTTAGACTTAATCGAAGGCTCTATAAAATATATTCCCTTATATCTCCAGTACTTTATCGTTTCTTCGTCTATATAAATTATCGTATATCAACATTGAGTCCACCTCTGCCATCCATCTTTCAAATAATATTATCATGACTAGTGCTAGCTCAATTATATCTAATAAGATCGCCTTACATAAAATATGTTGCACTCAAATAAATATGGGAAAACGCATCACTTGCATGGCTGAGCTCGATCGGAGGATACACAAGGACGAGAGTTGTATATCTTTGCAACAGAGCCACCTCTAAGGCAAGGAGGAACCGGCTTAATCAATATAAAAGGACTCTCTGTTTTCGTTTGTGGCCAACCGAAGCCAAGGGCAGCAATTATTACCTCATAGATATAATTATAGCACCAATCCCCAAGTTCTGCACTGAAGATCTTGTTGCTTGTTCAATTAAACTGTAAACAATAAGAATTTAGTTATTGCTAGCTACTATTCTGATATTACCAAAGATGATCCGACAAGTGTGATACTTCCACTCGTTGAATTTTGTAATATTCATCATAAGCCTTTATTGATTTGTGGTGATTTCAACGCAAGAAGTACTCTTTGGAGAGAAACAAAACGACAAATCCTCGCGGTGATAAGCTTGAGGAGTTCATGGCAGTGTATAATCTTAGCTTACAAAACGTAGGCTGTGTGCCAACTTATGCAGGTGGCATGGGGTGAGTCAATAATTGATTTAACTATGACTAATATTTGGAGCCACTCACTTGTCTCTTCATGGAAAACGGATATGAACTACTCTGGATCAGATCATAGGTTTTGTACCTTTGACATAAATGTGACTCGGACTCTTGCCAATAATATAAACCTCAAAAGTGCCGATTGGTGTAACTTTATGAGGTTGTTAGAGTCATCAAAATCCACTGGAGATCTTTTGCTGGATATGAATGGTATAGATCTGGAGGCTACAAATATTGCAACAGAGCTGCTCGACTCCATGAAAGTTCGTGCAATATTGGCTCAGGAATTCTCAGGAAGGCAAACCCTTGGTGGAACACGACCTTAGGCAGCAACGACGTAAAGTCAAATACCTTCAACGCATGGGACGGTCTGACGAATTCAGAGCTGAATAGCAGATCTATAAAACTATGATCATAAAGCGAAACGAGAAGCCTTCAAAGAGTGGGTATCTACTTTGGAGAGACCCAAGGATATTTCAAGACTAATGAAGTCGAGAGCAAATCACTCAAACGCCCGTGTTGGCATAATGGGTGACCTCAGAAATGAAAAGGAGAGCTTGAAACTTCTTCTTGAAGAGCGCTTTCCAAACTCAAGGACAGATGACATCACTTTAGGTTGTCCAAATCCCAAGTCAGGAGCCTCATGAGGACTACTTGGACGTCACACTCGTCAAAAACGCTATAGAGAGCTCAAGTCAAAAAAAACCTGGTCCAGATCAAATTCCTGTCCAGGCATACAAACACCTACCTGACCATTTTTCTGGAACGCTTGACACAACTTTATAATGCAGTTCTTCGCACAAGTTACACTCCGAAGATCTGGCGAGATTCAAAAGTTATCTTCATACCCAAACAGGGTAAAAAGGATTACAGTGATCCGAGAGCTTTCAGACCTATTACTCTCACTAATGTTGCCTGAAAATACTAGAGCGGATGGTCCAATGGAAAATATACCAGAAGTGTGACTTGAATCTTCAAAATCAAGATGCCTTTATCAAAGGTAAATCCGCTGACACAGCTGAGCTTCTAAATTTCTGTGAAGGCAGTTATCATAGAAGGAAGAAGCCCTTGTGGGTTTCCTAGATATAAAGGGAGCTTTTGATAGGTTGACTTTGACCACATCATTGAGTCCATGAACAAACACAACACAAAAACAATTGTAAGCTGGTATAACTATCTATTAAAAAAATAGGTTTGTATATGCCAGTCTTGGCGTTGCATCTGTAATACCAACGAGAGGCTGCCCCCAGGGAGGGATCCTTTCCCCAATGGCTTGGAACCTTGCCTTTCAGGAAGCAGTGGACATAATCGAGAAACCAGTCTTCAAATAGCCTATGCAGATGACCTGACTCTTTGTGTTCGAGGTATTGACCGCCCTACCCTGGTCAGTTTGTTGCAAGATGTTTTAAATAAACTCCTGGTGTGGGATAATGTAAAAATACAACTTTCAGCAATGCCAAAACCAAAACTATGATATTCTCAAACGCAAAAGAACCTTGACGCCTCGCTATTTATGGATGGGATCGAGATCGAACGAGTAAAACGTTCAAGTATCTCGGTCTAATCATAGATGATAATCTTCGTTGGAATGATCACATTAGTACACCACCTCTAAAGCAAAAAAGTCCTATTTGTCCTCAAACTTTTGTAGGGCTCGATTGGGGTCTTAGCCTTCAAAGTCGAAATGGATTTACTAAACCTATGTAAGGTCAGTTTTGAGCTACGGAGCAATAGCTTTCGCGGCTAAAATTCAAGTCAATAACCCAATGAAAGTTGTCTAAAGAAAGTACAAAGACTGGCCTTATATCGATTACCGGAGCCATGAGATCAACCCCAACTGCCACCATGGATGTGCTGTGTCGTTTAGTTCCTTGCATCTATATATAATGGAGCGAGCTTGCCTAGCAAGATTTTAAACAAGGAGTGTAAATTCTTCTGTTTGGTCTGGTCTTTCGAGCAAAGGACATCTCCGGTATATAGATAAGTTCTTGGAAAAATATAACATTCCAACTCCCAGTCCTAGTATAACAGTGTGGTCCGGGAAAAAGGATACAGTCTTCAAAATATTTTACCTGTATTACCTGTTAGATAGTTTCTGAAAATGCATCGTATTTGTATAAACAAAGCTTCTGCTACATTTTTGGTGAGGTAACTTTTCGTCACAGAAACGTAAAATGAGTGAGATGATTCAAAAGACTACCACCTCTACTTTGGCTGCTAGATTGGGGACCAAGACGAAAGATATGCTCAAAATGTTTGTTGCAATACCGCTGCAATACATACATGTTCGATAGTAGCAGAATAAAAATATACTCTTTGTCATTTGTCGTTCCGATGGTCTGGAGGGGACCTTTTAACCATTCAAGCGACTGCTACTTCTGTCTGATTCCACCAATCAACAAAGGTTTGACGAAGAAGAAGCTTCAGAGTGTGTACTACCCTACCATTCCCTTAGCTAGACGACTAGTACCCCATCAAAATCATCTACCATTTCCGATAACTCCAGAGAG
The DNA here is from genome assembly GCA_013387185.1 of Caligus rogercresseyi. Taxonomy (NCBI): domain Eukaryota; kingdom Metazoa; phylum Arthropoda; class Copepoda; order Siphonostomatoida; family Caligidae; genus Caligus; species Caligus rogercresseyi. Next base: position 30,002,499 of record CP045894.1, on the reverse strand, counting down.
TTAACTATACAGTCAGATAACTCTGATGATGAGGATTCGACAACACTTCTGCCACCACCAACGAAAAAAGTGTGAATCCTGACTTCAATTCATCACATGTTGTTTCTAGTCAGTCTCACATGATCAGACAGGTGTGATTGTTGGCCACAAATTAGTGAGCTTATACGAGATGATGAGTTCCAGAGCTTACTTTTAGCAGATGAGAAGACCGCATGAGAGGCTTTCAAGGCCTTAACTGCAGGTTTCCTCGGAAACAATCGTAAGGGAAAACTATGAGAAGTCGAAGTAAATTTGCTGTCAGCTTATGCTAAACAGGGTGCAACATGCTCCTAAAAATCAACTATCTCCACTCTCACATGGACTAGTTATGATGCCCGTGATCCACCAAGACATTACAATGATGGAAAAGAGATTCTAGGGAGTTCCATTGATGCTTACGTACTTTTGTTGTATCTTAAGGCTAGATGCCACATCAAATGAGTAAAAAGACAGTAAAAAAACAGAAAATAATAGCTTGGGCTATAAATTGCCCAAGTGCACTTATGAGTTCTGGAAAGGATTCCTTTTGATGTTGGAAGCCTGTTTATGTATCATTATTTTCATTATCATTATATAAATATTTGGTATCCAATAATATTTACAAAAAATTCAATAGTAACAAATAACATAAAGTTTCTTTGTCAAATATTTTCCAAAATATTTATTTGATCAGTATCTTTATAACTTATTATATTTTCTCTAGAATAAAAGATATATATATATATATATTGACAAATTATTTAATATAAAAGTGATTTAACGTTTCATATTTTCCCAAATATTTATAATGCCAGCCACAGCATACCCTAAAAAAGTAACTTGAATGCTTAAGGAGAACATCAAGTATTGTTAATGGTATAAGATCTATTTCTCTTAACATCTCTTTTGTATTTTTATACATATCCCAGCATTTGTGGTCAAAAATAGATATGGCTAATTACAATGTTTTAGGGTGGTAGCTTGGCATACATATTTGATTATGAGCCCCAAATCACTTTGTTCTACTAGATAAGAGATGCAGCATTATATGTACATATATGTTTACAACATTATTTTCCCTCTAAAAAACGAGGAAGCAATGGTCAATAAGGATAATACATTCTACTCATGTTAAGCAAGTCCATTATCAAGTTCAAGCTGAGTGAGCTAATTGTACTGCAGTAAGATGTATAGACAAAGAAAACTGTTTTGTCGGCCAACTACGTTTTAAGATGGACCAACAAAGAAATTTTTAGAGTTGATGTTGATAATGGGAACCCAAATGCTTTTATCAAGCCATCTGGCTGATGTTTAATTAATTAATTTTTTTAAAGAGGCTTTATTGATATAGAGATATTACAAATCAAAATATATAAACACATATATAGTTTAAATCAAATCTTTAATCTAAAATCTAGCAGCATTATATACAAAATCAATTATTATTAACATTATGAAAACAATATTGTAGTAAAAAAACAGACATAATATATAATGTCGCAAATAATAAAGAGTTGATATATTATTTTGTTTGTCTTTTAGCAAATTTCACAGTTCTGCCTTATAATCCTTTGTAGAAATTGTAGATGTACGAAGAGCAAGACGTATGAAATCGAATCAGATCCCCCACATATTTCCACAAATGGTATTGATTGTAGGGATCCTCAATGTAAAGCCAGGTATTGCGCTGCCGCTGAAATCATGATGGCCCGAATGTCTTCAATAACAACTCTTCTGTCATGAGTTAATTTCTCCGCCAAACAGCTGCAAATACTCAATAAATTAATTTATTTAGCTAAAAGGTTAAAAAATAATAAGTATAAAGAAAACAATCATAGCGGCTGATGCCTGATGGAACTTCTAAGTGGAGGTATTGCTGCAACGGGACGACATTGGTTATTCAATGGTGAGGGATTTGTATTAACCAGAAGTGAAGGATGTTTCATTACAACTGCCTAGTTTTGAATTCTATAAATTTTATTAAAAAGCTATAGTTTTATAGTAAGTTTAGTTTTATACTCTTTTTTTTCTTCAAACCAGTTCGGCTATTATGTAAATAAATAAAATGAGAGATTTACATAAAACCCAAACTTTTTTTACTATAACGATTTTTCTTTGTTTATGTCATAATTCAAATTTATTTAATAATAAATAACAGTAAAATAATAATCAAGACAAAAACTCCTCAAATTTTTGATAATATTTTATTAGTTATTTCATATGTTCGTTGGAAGAGGAAGTATACCAAGTAACTAATTGACAATGTGCTAATATTGAAATTTAAAAACTTTATTGAAAAAACCCGATTAACCTGCATCAGTTACAATCAACATGGCTCACATATTTTTCTTAAGAACAAAATTATCATTTGCATGGAATTCAACCCAAGATTATTTTTTGTGTTTAAAAAAACTTGCCTTGAAACGTGAATAGTTTTAGATTTTTTATTTTGAATGAATATTTTTTAAATGATCAAATATATAATTTACAGGATGATTTATTTTTTTGTGAAATGGCACGAATGTTTTACTCGGCACTCAGAATCAAAATCCCTCAAATGACATCTTCCTCCTGCATTTGGGCTGGCAAGATCATCAAATTCATTCCATCAACTTCAGCACCCTATCTAAGCTTGATTAAATCAATTGCCAGCTGATATCAACGTTTTATGTCAAGAACGGCCTTATTGTTATTATTATTATTAGTTTTGAACATCATCTAATTGCCCTTTATAAAAGGTAATTTTATTTCTAGGCAGTAATTATGAAGTATAATGTTTATTTATGTATTGTTTTTACGCAGCAGCCTTGTTTGATGTTTTGATTTATTATAGTATTGTCTTATCTGTATTTTATCTACACTGTTTGTTGATGATGATAAAAAAGAAGTCTTAGCCGAAAAAAATGCCACGAACGTTTTTTTCATATATATTAAATATAAAGATATTATTATGAAATAATAACAGTGTTGAAAAAGTAATATTCATATATGACTTAGTGTCAAAATTTAAAGAAGATATTTCAATACAAAATAATGTATTTTTTTATCGAACCATTTACAAAACAACGAAAAATGAAGCCTAAAGAAGAACCATAAACAAGTCTCTGTATGTAGATGAATGCTTTTTATATTCATCCGTATAGTTGATTTATTACTCAACTCATATCTTATTCTAATTTAAAATTTATGTATCTACATCGTACGTTTCCATTGCATTAACTACTATATTCCGCTCCCCTATTCTCATAACCTAAATTTTAGGCAGGCATTGTTGTTCAATTAATTGAATACTTAGAAACTAAATATTTATGATTGATTATATCTTGAGAATAAACAAATATGTTTATATATTTATATTTAAATTATTATATAAATATACTTGTACAATTTTTGATAAGTATTAGAGAGCGTAACAAAAACACGGGTCAACCAAATCTATTTTAAAATTTAGGTCGGAATAATTTTCACTAATCCTCACAGAGTTTTTTTCCACTGATTCTGAATATGGTCTTCATTTTTCAATGTTAGTGAGAAATCCAGAGGAGCATGGATTTCAGCACTTTTTCGATTCAGAGCCTTTTTGACGTACAAGGAATGAAGTATTGAAAAATGAATAGCAATAATTTGATTGAACTTTGATCAAATTACTCATTGCAATTTTTACTTCGTCTCTGGCACAATTAGGCTTTACAATTTATGTCATTTTGTTGGGAAAATTATGGATTATACTAGAGACTCACTGTTTCTCACTAAAATATGTTACTAGATTAAACTTCATATGAACATGAATATCAGTTTTCAAGCTTTTAGTTGATATGCTTGGCGCTCCTTAAAATACTTTTTTTAAATAAAAATAAGCAAATGAGTATTTTTATTTCTCAAAATTTTGCCTTATTTTAAAGAAATTCATATTTCATCCAGTGAGAGAGAAAAGGAAAAAATGACGTCATAACGTTGGTAAATAATATAGACGAATTTTACCTTAATTGGTATGTGAGTGCTATTTTCCAGGATATCTTCCGACGATCCAGGATTCTTAATTAGTGACTTGCCTGGCTGTGCCGTCGTACAAATATTTGTGACAAGAATGCGATGTGACGCAGTCTTGGATCAAGCATGGATCAAGGAATTGCACCCTGGGATGACATAAATCCCAGAGGGTGATCAGCCTATCCTCTTTGCATTAAAGAGGTTGATGTGTCGGAGACAGACAGACAGACCCTGAAGGACATTACCCCCCCCCCCCCCCTCTTCCAAAAGGCTGGTTGGCTAATTTCGTCCATATCATAGAAGATGAACACTCCGGAGGGAGGAACTGACTCCCGTGAGATAGAGTCAATGCCTTTGTTCTGTCTACCTAAATCAAAGAGAAAAATTATTTGGAAATAACCTATTCTATCAGGCAGTCTCCTTTTCAAGTGAATCCATTGTTTTTTGGAATAGAAAAATGAATCACTTAAGTTTTCGTTTGAAAAATGCATTATTTATTACTTACTATGAAAATATACAAAAGATACAATGGGATGAACTCCCTTCCATCCAGCCTCCCACATCCTTCAAACTCATAGCCACCCCGAGGAGCCAAAGAGCGCACTGCTAAGATGAAGACAAGACACCCAACGACACAATCCTTTCACCAGCCACGAATAACAGTGATACCAATTTGATGGGAGACGTGTTGCCCATCGATCCGTCGTCGTCCTCTATCCCAGGGGATCCATCTGCCCTCCACCCACTCCTCCTGAAACAGAGCAACATTTCGTCAGTAGCCGCCGCGCATATTATAAAGATGCTACAATCGACCCCCGCATGAGCCTGGCGGAGACTTCCATCCCCCGCACGCTCAGGAAGGTGGACCAGCCATCATCACGCCTTGGCTTCACTGTCCACGTCACTCTGAATCCATATTTGGGAACTAAGCAAAGGCTTTCCAACACCGTCAAGTAGAGGCCGTCTCCCCCATGGGCTCGAGTCCTCTGCGAAGCGTGATGGCATTCGCTCCACCAAGGACGACATCCTCCAGAAAATTACCAATGTGAACAGGGACATCCTTAAGGCTGAGTCCCCAAAACGCCAAAAAGACCTTCACGAATAAGCACCCCTTGTACAATCAGCCCTCGGAACCGGTGTCCCACAAAAAAAGACTAAGTGAGTCTTCATCGGCTCTGTTATCGGTATTGTGTAAGCATTTAAGTCAGAAACCCATCATTTTCCCAACCAAATGACATAAATTGTAAAGTCTAATTGTGCCACAGACGAAGTAAAAATTGCAATGAGTAGTTGATCAAAGTTCTATCAAATAATTGCTATTTATTTTTTAAATACTTCATTCTTTTTATGTCAAAAATAGCTCTGAATCGAAAAAGTGCTGAAAAATTGATCCCATTTTTTTGAATCCATCACAAATTTTTGAAAAATGAAGATCATATTCAGTGGAAAATCTGGTAGGATTAGTGAGAATTCCTTAGACCAAAATTTTAAAGTTGACCAGTGTAATTTATGACTTATTTTTTTACATTCAAACTAATAAAACTATCTATTTGCTTACCAAAATAATTTTAAAAAATCATCCGAAAAAAATATATTTATATTAGAAAGAGTTTTAAAAAATACTTCCAAAAATAATAACCATCGCCCATAATTAATAACATTTTACATAAAATGTCCCTGTCCTTTAGCTATTAATATATTATATTATTTTCCTTGGCTCACTTTGTCTTCTCATTTAATTCAAAAAGACTTGTTTGTTATATTAGTCAAAGCTTAACCCTCGTTTCAACAACTCATACTTTTTTCTTTGTTTTATGTATTTAGCTAATGCTTCAAATGATGGAGCTGTGCATTGTTTGGGCTCCATTCTGTGCAAAAAGAGATACTGGCCTTTTTCCCGCTGAAGAATTAAAATGAGAGAAAAGGCAATTTATTTTATTGTAAGTGCGTTTTGTGTGTGTGTGTTTCAATGACTCTGTGGAGAATAATATACTATTATTACAATGTGTAGTAGTAGGAGCAGCATTAGTACTATTTGTTTTAAGAAAAAAAGCTTTATATTTAAGGGTACTTAACAGTAAACATATATAATTTGCCCATAAACCCCTGTCTGCATTGCTGATTTTATACATTTTTTAATTGCACTCTATAAAAATCATCTAATTTATTATCCGCATAAATAGAAGCAAAGAAAAGGATGCTTCCAAAACATTACTTCCCATAAATAGTATAGTAACTTCAACAAAGACAGTGATAATATAACTATATTGGATCTATTTATAGTATTAAAAGATATATTACGACAAATGTATGTATTTATGAGAGGAGGTTGTAAGTGTCCTTAAAAAGTGTTGGTAATATTTTAAAATACAATGAGTTAATATGCTATTGGCAAAATAAAAATTTGAGTAAATTATACTATTGCTAATATGTTAAATTCCCGTTTTTTTTGTTAAATTTTTATTATTATGAATAATCGATTATTAGTATAAGTAATATTTTTAAAATACAATGAGTTAATATGATATTGACAAAATTAGAATTTAAGTAAATTATACTATTGTTTATATGTCAAAATTTACATTTTTTGAGTTAGATTATTTTTTTTCTACATATTTTGACCATTATAACTCAAAGGTTAACCCTTTAGTGTTGTATAGAGCATTCTCCTCCACAGAGGGGATGGCCATTTTTGTTGTACCTCATTGATAAGATCCTGGGTTCGACAGACTAATTTTAACGCTATAATGCTTATTTATATTCAGTCGGATGCAATTCTGTCGAAACAAATAGGCAACAAAATCTATGCAGATGATGTTACCATTTCGTTAGAAGCCAACTCTGAGCCTCAACTTATGAAAAGGATTGCAGTTGTTTTAAAGTTTTTCACAAAATTCGAAAATATCTGGTCTTTCGTTAACAGAGCTAAAACCTCAATACTTCCATTGGTTCCTGGTTTGCATCTCAAGGTCTTTGGATTCACTCTTGTTCAGTGAAGTCGAGAATAGAGATTTTGAGAATTCATAAGAATAGATGGGGGATTGACGATAGGAATTGGAACAGGTTGAATCACCTCGTTCTTCAAAAGACAAAATGTGGAGGTCCCTCAACTTACAAAAGAGAATTGACCTTTATAACACAAAGGTTAACCCTTTAGTGTTGTATAGAGCATTCTCCTCCACTTTTTTTTTTGCCAAAAAGGCAATCAAGAACGAAAATAAGTGGCTTCGATCATTATTTCATCATTCGTATATTAAAGCTTTAAAAAGAAAGAAGGAAGCAATATAGAACAAATTTCCCTTATAATTTTCTATATGTACTTAAAACTCTTCCATAATACATTCCAAAACCCTTTTGTAGAGTGGCACAGATCGGTTTCGTTGAGTAATATTTACACTTTTTTATATTTTCTTAATTTATTCACTATTACATTTTTTAAATATTTCATTAAAGAATTAAAAATAGAAATTATTTATACAGTCAAAAGTTTTCAGGAACTACGTCTTTATTCTTTTTTTTTGTATTTCAAATATAATTAACTAAGACGTTGATTTAAACATTTATAAAAATACAGTAAGAATAATGCAGTCGTAGGTATTAAACATAAGACAGGTTAATAATAAAGGGGTTTAAGTAATATTAAAAATGAGGATATAAAAATAATAAAAGATGAAAAACAATATAATAGAAGAAGGCGTCAAGAGAGTAACATGAGGCGTGAGGCTCTATTTGTAAACAAACAGCTCCTCCACCGGAACCAGCACTACTGATGAACAATTGGGACGCCGTCGAGGATCTCCAAGCTTCTTCTTACCACGCAATCAATCCCCAAGGGAAGAGGAGCTCCCTTAACTCTAGCGGCATAAAGGATCCCCTGGACAGTTGAGATGATGTGTTCAATTTCGAAGGCATGCTTATAGGAGGCAGATGTACAGACCAGCCAATCCCTAGGGTCTAATGCTACTCCGTACACCTTTTGGATGTATTCTTCCACCGCACGAACAAGAGGGAGGATTTGGGACAAAAATAGAAGAAATGGAAAGATGTCTCCGTTTCTTTTTTGCACCAATGGCAGGACTGTTCCTCTGGAGAAACCTTCGATTTATTTGTGTAGAGGGAGGATGTTGCTAGTCTGTATCTCAACCATTTTTGTCTCGGGTCAGTAATTGGGTTCTGTAGGATGGTTTTAGGGTTAATTAGACTAATATCTTCATTTTCTTTAAGGGTTTTGAGTCTCTTTGTGATAATGGACCGAGAAGATGTCCCGATTTGGTTCCCTATAAGAGATTCACGAACCCTTCGGTTATTGATGTAAGTGAGTGCAATGAAAAAAGGAGTAGGTGGACCGTTCAGTTCGAAGAAGTGAATTTCATCCTTTGTATTCTCATACCCAAAATGAAATTCTTCATAACCCCGCCAGTGACAGAAAATTGGCCTATGGAAGTAATGAATATTCACAATTACATTCATTTCAATTAAACTTTACGTAGAAAAAAACAATTGACAAAATTGGGACTCTGACAAAAGGACATAATATCTATTAATATGATTATCTTCAAACATCTATACAAAAATATACCGTTCCGGAAAGGAAGGATGATGCACATTAATAATTGATTCGGTCTAGGAGGGAGATGTATCTTTCCACAAATACATCATATATGTAAATAATATTAACACTTGGCTCTTGTTTGAGTCTGAGTTAAAAAATCTTCAAACCTCTTTCACAGGTTGGGGTTGCGCCTAAAGAAATTTGTGGAGAAATATTCCTGTGTTTGAAGGAAACTGCATTACTGATATAATCAGGTGCTATTCAGGCAAAAAATATTTTCAGAAGACTGAGGTGTCCGGAAGTCCTCGAGGAAATTGCGTTAAAATGGCATATTATCAATACATGATGTGAGTCCTGTGAACCCTTTTCGTGATGGCAGGTTTTTATTTTTCATTTATCAAGAGCTGCTCTCAGCTATCAGGTGCTCAGACTCTGGTATCTTAAAATGACTTCCCCCATTCGTTCCGGTAGTGAAGAAAGCTTGAACTTATTTCGAAAGTATGTTGAACTCCTCAAACTTCAAGTGTGTTGGAGAACGAGAATTCGGAGGTCTCTTATAGGAATTGCTGATGGCACAAAATTACGACACAATGGCAGATACCCGCATAGCTCGTACCTTTTATACATCCATGCAAGGATTGCATACAAATTTATAACTTTACACGCCTTTGTTGATAGTCATACAGTAGTCATACTTAAACAGTGCATCAGTTTCAATGTTAGGGCCTTCAGACTCCATATGCAAATAACTTTTTCAAAGCTATCATCCTGTTCGGCCTTGGCAGAGCCTCCTCTACAAATCTAGAGCAATTAATAGTTCTCTTTTCAATGTCCAACTCTTATAGCAAAAGGTTAACATCTCACTCTCCTATCAATCCAAAGGAGGTAAGGGCAATCATCCTAGCGGCGGCAGCTAGATACGCGGCGTTTGACCTCAAGATCCCCTCTGTCATCGATGGAGAGGGTCCTCTGACAGACGACGAAATTCGTTACTTCCACCCGTGTTCCCTCCCATATGGAAAATTAATAATACACTTGTACGTAAATTCAAAGTTTTAAAATAGAAACATTTATATATGTTTTCATTCTGAAAAGTTATTTTATTACAATTGTGGTTTAGTTTTTGTTCATATGTGCTGATACAATTTTAAAATGTTTAATGTTTTTATTATTATAATATTTTACTGCATTAGCATTATTTTATAGTTGCATATACATTATATACGAGCTAAATACTAATAATATTTCAAGTTAGCCTACTCTGCCAATAGATGTCGCTGTGCTGTGAAATCGGGTGCTGAGATCTTCCTCTCGAATTTCCGTCGAGGGGAACCCTCCCCCGTCCCTCTACGCCGCCCCAGTCGTGAAAAATCCGCTCGGAAGGTTCATAAGGACCCCGTGACGGCGGAGGTTTGCACTCTCTGAGTGTATATATGCCTCTAGTTTTATATACATTTACTTATGTGTGCTTGTATATTTATTATGGACTGTGGAATATTAAACAAATCTTTTAATATATGCGCTTAAATAATTCCATAATTACGTTCCAACTGTGTATTTTAGAATGACTGTCATGATTTAATAATAATGAGTAAATTGCATGAAAATGCGATTCTTACATGAGACTTTTTTTGCTTAAGAATCTAAATATTCTGTTAAGGAACAGAAATGAATTCAGAACAGTTCATTAGCTTTTACGGCTCCTTTCCATACATTCCCATCAAGAATCATTGTGTGCATTCACCGTGACTCATATCTTCTAATAAAATACCCCAATACACAAGCTTTACAACCAAAATATTTTTATGGGAGTCAACATCATAACATGAACTTAAGTCATGTAACAATAATAATAATAAATATGATTATTGCCAGTGGAATGAACCCTATTGAATTATTCGTTACATGCCAAGTAAATAGGATGCATTGGAGAAAATAATAATTGTGTCTTTATTTTATATTTCATGATTAAAAAAGTAATTTGCGAGATGTTTTAATATAAAATATTTATTTTTGCTACTGATAATACAAAAAGCATGGTAAGAATATTCCATGTTTTGGCCCATGAATAATTGTAAAAGCTTTTTTACTGTTGAAAAAGTAACAAGGGATCAAAGACCAAATTTAAAATACGAAAATTTTATTCTTTGGACTAGTTTGCAGATACAAAAATATTATTTTATTTAAGTAACTTTGGATTAACTACTGATTTACAATTGGAAATGAACATGAGCATAAGGAATTCATAATTTATTGGCTTAATAAGGAATTTATTAATATTTTTTGTTAGGTTTTTGGTCATTTTCTACTGTAATCATGTAGATATTAAAAGTTCCCTTCAATTAATGAAAGGTTTTATGATTTATGTTTTTATTATTTTTAGGTCCGTTTACTGATATAATAGTATAATATTGAAAAAGTAAAACTAATTTTTGTTTCTTTTGCAGATGAAGGAGTCGTGGCGTCAAAGGATCAAGCTTTGACGTAAGATCGGAGTTCTATGCTTAAAATCCTTTTTTAATGAAAATTACCAAAGATAGAATAAAGAATACAACATGACTTTTAGATAATATACAGATGTACGCACAAATCGTGCGCAAATGGCCTAAAGTTCGATATTTATTGTAATATAGAAAAATGATGAAAACATAAAATATTGATTATATGAATAGTTCTGAATTTGTGAATAACAAAAAAAATTAATAAGACTAAAAACGGTACTCAAAATACTTTAGAGGTTCTTTAACCCTTTTATTTAAACATTTTTATTTTATTAAAACAATTTTAAGTATAATGAATGAATCTAAGTGAATAACTGCATTTATTTAACAAAACGCTTTGACTGGGATGGATATATCTAAACACATAATTGACTGACTAAAATCCTGCAACATCACTATAATAAAACAATAATAGGCTTGGAAATATAACAATACTATTTTTGAAATGCATGCTTTAGATTTTATACAATTCATTTCATCCATTATTCAATTATTAAAGCGGTAAGAAAAACGGAATAATTCCCTCTTCAATCTCAATGTGAACAAGAATTCGTCAGCTGTCATTTCACTCATTTTTTATTTCTCTGTGTCTCATTTGTGAATTAAATATTCAGTTGATTTGTACGTTGTATACATAGAATTAAAAAGCTTAAATTAACTATTTTTTCTAGATAAACATTTTATTCTGTGATCTGCAAAAAATATAAATGGAAGAGAGTAAAACTATGTATCGATGGCATTATTTTCTAAAACAATTATAATGTATCAAAAATAGTTATTCATTCATAGTAAACATCTGATAACTGTTTCCACATAATTATCGTTCTTGGCAAAAAAAAACGAAAATATTATTTCATTTCTTTATGAAAACTCTAACATTTTCATTGCATTTGACGGCGAAAAAGAGATGAAATATTACATTAAAATGACCTCTCTTTAATATTATAAACAATAATTTATTATAGAAAATATTTTTTAATATGTATAAAATAAGTTTTTTAAGTAAAAACAACTTACCTGGATTAGATCTGGTCCAGAGCCTGTGGTCGTAGTCGTTCCCCCAACATTCATGATTTTATTTGATATAACAAATATGATGGTAGACGAAGACGCTCCTTCGTCAAGGTTCATACACTTTGGTCACCATAACTTAATTTAACACCTTACTTATATATAATTATCACTATGCCCATTCACTCCGTGCTATAAACCGTCAGATATGTATTAATAATCTATTGGCCAAGATTTGAATTAGTCCAAGAAGTGTCGTATTTATGGTAATCACTTAAATAACATCAAACCTCTTTTGAATGAATTAATAAAGAACGTATTTGCATGTAAACAACCTTATCTAAATGTTTTTAAAGTTTGTGAGAAAATTGGTTGGGTAACTGTTTGGAAATGCTTGGTTGAGTAAAAATTTGGGCAGAGATCTTAAATATCACAATTTAGAACGAGAGTTGTGTATCGATTTATGAAAATATGACTTCTTTATCGTCTACGACAAGGTATTTTGGACTTATGAAGCTGAGCAAGGACATTTAAACATTCCTTAAGCTTGTAAGTTGAAGTCCGGTGCTTCCGACAACAAACATATTTTTTCCGCTAAAAAAGTTGTTCTTCCTGCTTGACAATGTGACGCCATTAAAAATCACTGGCAAGCGAGTTGTCAGCTCTTTTGACAATGTGAACGGTGCTTGTATTTTTAGGCTCCGAAAATAAGCAAGTTTTTGACATTTTTATGGTATTAAATTTCGTATTAGTAGAGAACAACTACGTTGTGGTGTCATTTTTATCACTTATCATTTTTGTGTATTATTTTTATAAATATATATTTACTTAAATACTTCAACATCATTTTATCTGTTTGTAACTTTACACTAGGTTGCGTGTGGTTGACCTTCTCGACAGGTCCACATCTTCCATCTGTAAATGAGATCTTAGTGAAGCAGGCTGCCATATCCGCTGGAGGCAATGAATGTGGACAGTTGTCCCTTGGAGAGGATTCTTGAGGGCTTCGATGAGCGCACCCGTAGTGCTACAATATGCTCAAGAAACCCGTTTCTACCAACTGTGTCGCTGCTGTTAACCTTTCAAAGGCCTGGAGCTTGTCACAGCCATTAAGAGAGGCATGCACCTTATCTAGTGCTCGGAGGTTAGCAAAGACAATGTCAGTGTGTATATATCTTTATAGCCCTAAGTTTAATATATTTATGAAAATTGAAAAAATAATCTTTACTTTTATATAATTTTTTGTTTTGTTTTGGTTATTTTCTTATTAATATTTTATTATTATTATGTATAATTTATTTGTTTGTATATAAAGATACATGTTTTTTATATTAGTAGCCATGAAGGCTAGGGCTATAGTAGCTCTGTAATAAATCAACACAAACACAACAACTACCTTTCATTCTGATATCTGACTGCCAGTTTTCAGGAGTTTCGTTATGTAATGATAAAGGAGCTATCATTGGTGACAAAGATGGTAAAGCTACCAAATAAACCTACAAACTCGCAATTATATATTATAAAATCAATTCTTTGTTATAAGAAGTAGTGAATAATACTAAATAACATTTCAAAATATGACACAGCCTAAAATATAAAAAAATCTTTGAGTTGCTTAATACTTTATTTTAACAAATTAACATCAAGTAATAAATAAATTTTATTAATCAATAAATGAATTTTTTTCGTCAAATATATATTTATTTGTATGAATTTACTTTAAAAAACTACAACATTACATGTAAAAACATCAAGAATAACAATTAAAAAATTGGTTAGAATATTTCCTTTTTAGAAATAAGATAAATTTTATAATGCTGTATTTATATCCTATCGGATGCAATTCTATCGAACCATATAGGCAAAAAAAAAAGATAAATTGAGCTTTAATCCAATACTTTAGCATTACTTCCATTTCATAAGTTGAACATTTCAATTTATTATTTCAATATTTGTTTTTCAAATGCTCAGATTAATATTGTCATTTGATTGTTAATCGTACAACTATACATTTGGGCCTTCTGTTACAAGATTGGTTTTTAGTTGTTTGTTTGCATATACTTTTGTCTATAAGGAAAATAATAAATAAATATAATTTATACATTCTTCGTTTTTTGGAATGACAGAAAGATATCATTATTATACTTCTTAAAAAGATTTGACTGACTGAACTTTTCCTGATATCTTTCCATGACAATGAAAATTTCTCAAATACAAATCATGTGAGATAGAGATATGTGATACATTGTTTGATCCTTCACAAGCTATTTTCTAGGAAGGTATATATTAACAAAGAACACATACAGTCCATAGAGTCATATAGTTTCCTAGATAATTAGTTACTTTGTTGTAAAAATATGTTCCCATTATACGAGTACTAAGTGACATTTCTGAAATGGTTTGGAAAGAAGTATGGAAAGAGCTTAAGTTTTTTAGAAAGTAAAAAAGTTGATATAATACTTAAACAAATAAAAACACTGAATATAAAAAAGTTTAAGAGATAATATAATCCACAAATCAAGGAAATATATTGAATATACAACAATTATTTGATATCTCCCAGCTTTCTTTTAAATCATCTTATTTTATATTTTTAGCATCGTACAGGGCAATTCAAAACGAGAGGTTTTATTATTGTAGAAATAAAACACATGAAATATAATGTTAAACTCAAGAGTTTATATTAACCTTCTAAACGCTAAAGGTCTCATCGCGAGGTGCATCACCAATAATGTTCCCATCATGATCTCTGCTGCAGCAAGGTATACTGCTCTGGACTTAAAGATTCCCTCACTTTTGGTATCCACATGGACGTTAGCGGCGAGGGAGGTGAAATTTTATCCTTCATCCTCACTCTGCCATTGGAAGACAATCAAGAGAATACTGAAATTTTACAAGAACTGTTATTGATTAATTTTCGTGTAAATTAATGTTTTTATGATTTGTTAATTATCTGTATGTTTTAGATTGATTGTTGAGTGTATCTCATGACTTTTATCTGCTTGTTTGTTTGTTCCATTACGTTGCTAAAAATCTAAGCTAGAATGCTTATTTATGTAAAAACTTACGCATTAGCATCGTTTTTCTTTTATACATTGTATATTTTTTTGGAGCTGTGAATTAAAAAATAAATAAAAATAAAATAACCTTTAAAAAAAATTCTTGATAATATCCCCCTTTATGGGGCCACAGCTAGTCTTAATTGGTTCTTTCTTTGCGGCAATTTTTGATGACGCGTTCGAACATTACGACAGGAACCTCATTTGCTTCAATCATCGTAAGTTATTCCATATAGACTTTTACTTTTTGATACCTCTAATTGACGATATTTGGTGTATACGTCTTGTTAGAACCACATATCGTGGAGACTATGACCTCAATTTGGTCTATCAAGATTCAAAAGTCTATGTGAACAAACTAGCGACGATTGAAGCATTAGAAGCAAATATTGAGTGAGTTACAATTGCGGTATCAAAAAATCTCTCACTATGGCGCGATAGCGTTGAGTGCGGTAGAGAATCGATACTTCACTGTATTTACCTATAGTAGCAATATTTTCTACGCTATGCATTGGACGTGATCTACCATACCATAGGCCATTCCATCAAATAGGACTCCTTCAAATTTATAGATTATTCTGCCAATTTTGGATTCTGGATTTTTTGGACCACAAGTTAGGCCTAATTGAGGAAAACTTCTTTCAAAGTACGATTCAAAAATATCAACACGTTGTTGAGTCGTATATTTTTACATGATTGAGTTAAAATGACGTATGAGTTAAATAGAGCTTGCGGCCACCAATCCCTTATGAAAAACCGCTGGTTTTGAATCAAAACTATGTCCTATAAAGACATTTTTGATTTCAATAATAATTTTTTTAAAGCTATCATTCAATATGTGATATATTTTATAAATATGAATAACAAACGCTTTTTCCGATTTGGTCAATAATAGATATTCATAAATTACGTAACCATGATTTATATCATATAAATTTAAAAAAATATTCATTCAATAGATAAATTATGTTACATTAAAGAATGTTATCGTTTTTAAATCAACGACAAACATCATAATTTTATGTTTCTTTTCATGCTCTAAGCATTTCGATATACTATTAGATATTACTATATAATCTATTCGTTATAAGGTTTATGCTAAAAAATATCAACTATTCATAATGGAAAAAATAATTTTCCATAAAGCAAGCTGTAAACGATAGAAAATACCTTTAATAATCTAAATTAAACACAGGCCATTAAAATCAACAAAAAAAAAAGGACTAACTAATTTATAATTCATATAGAGTTTTATTCACTGATTCCAAATATGGTATTCATTTTTCAAAGTTAGTGATAAATTCAGAGCTAAATGGATTTCAATTTTTTTAGCATTTATTAGATTCAGAGCCATTTTTGGCATACAAGGACTGAAGTATAGAAAAATAAAAAGCAATGATTTGATAGAGCTTAGATCAAAGTACTCATTTCAATTTTTACTTCGTCTCTGGCACATTTAAACTTTAAAATATATGTCATTTTGTACGAAAAATGAAGGGTTTTTCTTAGAGACTCACTGTTCCTCACTGCTCCTCACTCAAAGGTCTTACATGATTAAAAATTGATATGAATATGAAGAAAAAATATCAAGCTTTAATTTGATATGCTTAATATTCCATAAAATGCCTTATTTTAATCAAAATTAGCAAATGAATATTTTTTAAATCCTCTCTATTTTGCCCTTTTTTAGAGAAATTCATAACTCACCCAGTGAGATAGAAACAGAGAGAGAACTGACGTCACAACGTATGTAAACAATAAAGAGTAATTTTCCTTCTTTCATTGGAATTTGAGTGTTTTTTCCCGGAAATCTTCCGAGGATCCAGGATTCCTAATGAGTGGCCTGCCGGCTGTGCCGTCGTAGACAACATTTGTGAGAAGAATTCATCGTGACACAGCCTCGGATCAAGCATGGAGCAAGGAGTGGAAGCTTAGGAGGACATGACTCCCCAGAGGGTGCTTAGCCTATTCTCTTTGCATCAAAGAGGATGATGAGTCGGAGACAGACAGACCCTCAAGGACATTACCCCCTCCTCCTCTCTCTTCCTTAAGGCTGGTTGGCTGGCTCATTCCGTCTGCTCAAAGAAGATGACGTGTCGGGCACCCCGGAGGGAGGGAGGAATGGACTCCCGTGAGAGAGAGAGAGAGAGTCATTGCCTTTGTCCTGTCTACCTACTAGCCTATTCTATCGGGGAGTCTCCTTTTCAAGTGAGACACAGAGAGAGAGAGATAATTAACTTATTATCATCCTGAAGAGTCTCGGGATCGAGAAATAGTGACTTTACACATAGAAGTGGAATCTTTGGGCACCTGGATCGTGAAAAGAGGAAGTTCCTCATGACCTATTCCTACTCATTCGTCTTCAAATATCTACCCTCCCTCCATCCCCCTCTTCCGGATCTGTCTCGGATGACTACAGAGACTCCACTCATGAAGCCTCCTCCTACACGTCTCTTGGACTCGAACGTCTAGAAGAGGAAGTCTCTCAGGCATTGCTCTTCCTCCCTCCGGGTCTCGGATGACTACGGAGACTCCACTCATGAAGCCTCCTCCTACACGTCTCTTGGATTCGTAATTCTAGAAGAGGAAGTCTCTCAGGCATTGCTCTTCCTCAACAAACAAATGAAGGAGTCCTCCTCACCCTCCGAGTCTCATAATTTGGAAATCAATGGTTATTCTCCTGATGAACCCAGCATATTCGTCTCCTTTGGAACCGTGGATCTTGAAGGAGGACTCCATTATGGCTTCACCCCTTTCTCTTGCAAATATGTAGATTGCTTCATGGTTCATGTATTTATAAGGAACATCATTATTCTTCAATGGATACTATACACTTCTACCTTGGGACCTTATATTTTGTAATGAAGCCCTCTGAACAGACTCTTTTTTTTATTTTATAAGATTTTCCTCTTCTTTGACATTTATATAAAGTGAAACATATTTTTCCGTTTTCGTCGTGTTTGAAGGAAGAACCCCAAACGACCACTTTATATTTACATATTTCATAATTCAAGGGTGATCTGACTTATTTCACATTTATAGGTTTTATATTCTTGTATTGAAATAAAAACACCTTCACAACTTTTGTTGATTTTTCTAACGATATCAGCTCGTATTTCTTGTAATTATGGTAAAAGTATTTTGTAATATAAATATAAAGAATTATTCTAAAAGAATACACAACAGAGTATTGATCTTCACAATTCTTAAGTGAAGGTAAGGTGTTCGTTAATATATTTTATGATATAATCTGTATTTCTGCCCCCTAAAGAAAGAAATGCTTATTACTACTATAGTTAAAATTTACAAATAAAATATAGCCCATTAATAAAAATCTGAAATGAAAATAGTTATCATTGACCTTATCATGAGTATACTTGATGCTAATTTATCACTTAAGGTCCTACCTAATCTTGTCTAGCCTAGGAATTGCAGAAAAGTATTAATTACCTACTTAATTATATTATTAAACGTTTTGATTTTTATATAAAACATAATTTGTCTTACATCACTTATAGGAACTAGAATGGAGTCCTTAGACAAGATACTGCTCTGTAATAATTTTTTAAACACAAATCTGACTCTGGCCACTTCCGTTTCCAAGTTAATTACGCGAAGTAAAAGGGAAAAATTTCCTTTTAGTGTTTATTACTCTCATTTCCCTGAATAAACCTCTTCAACGCAGCACACAGTGACTCGATATTTAACAAAAAAAAATACATGAAAAAGCAAGGCACTGAGTTTTGCACTAATAATAACAAATATTAAAAGTATAGATATAAGTATAAAAATAGATGTCAAATGAGTGATCAAGTGTATATTTCGGGTGTATCAATCAGAGTATCTGTACGAATATATGCGGTAAATATAAAATAAGGATAAAATAAATATCCCAAGTGGAAAGAGACTCCGTTGAAATTATTTGTAGAATCTTTGAAATAATATAAGGAATTTATTTCACTCTCATGGATTCAAATGTGAAAAGCTTGGTGTAATTGAAGATTCTATGGTCGAAACGCGACGTAAAGAATGGTAATAAGTCACCAAATTCTAAGATGATCGAATTTGTCAAAATTATGGCTCCAATCTAGGAAGGCAAATTAAAAGGGGAAGCAAGAAGCCTTGAAGTATCCATCCTTTTTAAATCAAGAGGTCCAAAATTTCCCTTTCCATGCATGAAGTCCATTGTTTTCGACTCCGAGACTAATATGGTGGGTTGATCCGGAGAATATTATATCATGGACATTGATTTCCAAATTGCAAGCCTTTAGAGATGAGACTCGAAGGGTGAGGAGGACTCCTTCATTTGCTTGTTGAGGAAGAGCAATGCCTGAGAGACTTCCTCTTCTAAACGTTCGAGTCCAAGAGACGTGTAGGAGGAGGCTTCATGAGTGGAGTCTCCGTAGTCATCCGAGACCCGGAGGGAGGAAGAGCAATGCCTGAAAGACTTCCTCTTCTAGACGTACGAATCCAAGAGACGTGTAGGAGGAGGCTTCATGAGTGGAGTCTCCGTAGTCAACTGAGACTCGGAGGGAGGAAGAGCAATGCCTGAGAGACTTCCTCTTCTAGACGTACGAGTCCAAGAGACGTGTAGGAGGAGGCTTCATGAGTGGAGTCTCCGTAGTCATCCGAGACCCGAGGGAGGAAGAGCAATGCCTGAGAGACTTCCTCTTCTAGACGTACGAATCCAAGAGACGTGTAGGAGGAGGCTTCATGAGTGGAGTCTCCGTAGTCATCCGAGACCCGGAGGGAGGAAGAGCAATGCCTGAGAGACTTCCTCTTCTAGAATTACGAATCCAAGAGACCTGTAGGAGGAGGCTTCATGAGTGGAGTCTCCGTAGTCATCCGAGACCCGGAGGGAGGAAGAGCAATGCCTGAGAGACTTCCTCTTCTAGACGTTCGAGTCCAAGAGACGTGTAGGAGGAGGCTTCATGAGTGGAGTCTCTGTAGTCATCCGAGACAGATCCGGAAGAGGGGGATGGAGGGAGGGTAGATATTTGAAGACGAATGAGTAGGAATAGGTCATGAGGAACTTCCTCTTTTCACGATCCAGGTGCCCAAAGATTCCACTTCTATGTGTAAAGTCACTATTTCTCGATCCCGAGACTCTTCAGGATGATAATAAGTTAATTATCTCTCTCTCTCTGTGTCTCACTTGAAAAGGAGACTCCCCGATAGAATAGGCTAGTAGGTAGACAGGACAAAGGCAATGACTCTCTCTCTCTCTCTCTCTCACGGGAGTCCATTCCTCCCTCCCTCCGGGGTGCCCGACACGTCATCTTCTTTGAGCAGACGGAATGAGCCAGCCAACCAGCCTTAAGGAAGAGAGAGGAGGAGGGGGGTAATGTCCTTGAGGGTCTGTCTGTCTCCGACTCATCATCCTCTTTGATGCAAAGAGAATAGGCTAAGCACCCTCTGGGGAGTCATGTCCTCCTAAGCTTCCACTCTTTGCTCCATGCTTGATCCGAGGCTGTGTCACGATGAATTCTTCTCACAAATGTTGTGTTCGACGGCACAGCCGGCAGGCCACTCATTAGGAATCCTGGATCCTCAGAAGATTTCCGGGAAAAAACACTCAAATTCCAATGAAAGAAGGAAAATTACTCTTTATTGTTTACATACATTGTGACGTCAGTTTCTCTCTGTTTCTATCTCACTGGGTGAGTTATGAATTTCTCTAAAAAAGGGCAAAATGGAGAGGATTTAAAAAATATTCATTTGCTAATTTTGATTAAAATAAGGCATTTTATAGAACATTAAGCATATCAAATTAAAGCTTGATATTTTTTCTTCATATACATATGAATTTTTAATCATGTAAGACCTTTGAGTGAGGAACAGTGAGGATCAGTGAGTCTCTAAGAAAAACCCTTCATTTTTCGTACAAAATGACATATATTTTAAAGTTTAAATGTGCCAGAGACGAAGTAAAAATTGAAATGAGTACTTTGATCTAAGCTCTATCAAATCATTGCTTTTTATTTTTCTATACTTCAGTCCTTGTATGCCAAAAATGGCTCTGAATCTAAAAAATGCTAAAAAAATTGAAATCCATTTAGCTCTGAATTTATCACTAACTTTGAAAAATGAATACCATATTTGGAATCAGTGAATAAAACTCTATATGAATTATGGTAAATTAGTCCGACCTTTTTTTGGCTGTTGGCCAGTGTAATCTAATT
>CP045894.1:29956622-29981086 GCA_013387185.1 Caligus rogercresseyi | reverse complement strand
AGCCGATTAAATTAATGGAAAAAAATACTCGTTGAGTTGTCATAACGATTTTTTTCTCATAAGTAAGATCTAATACATTTATAAGTTATATAATAAAATATAAATTATACTTAAACAGTTAAGGGAAAATAGTGTTATGGAAAACACAAATCAAATTTGAAGTTAAAATTAAATGCCCCTTACAGACCGATAAACAAAAACATATTTGTATCAATTATTGGGGATCAAAACTGAACTTTTTTTAAATTTTATTTGTTCACGATTTTAAGTTTCCGTGGGAAAATA
This sequence comes from Caligus rogercresseyi, assembly GCA_013387185.1. Taxonomy (NCBI): domain Eukaryota; kingdom Metazoa; phylum Arthropoda; class Copepoda; order Siphonostomatoida; family Caligidae; genus Caligus; species Caligus rogercresseyi. The sequence goes on along the minus strand of CP045894.1, from coordinate 29,980,801 downwards.
ACATCGTGGAACAGGTTTTGCTCAAAATTGCAAAAATATCTAATTTGTTATTTATTAAGTGTTCTAAAAATATAATCTTGTAACTTAAAAACAAAAGAATGGCTTTACAAAAATCAGATAATAAGTATTTTAAAATCGACGGATTGCTTGTCCATATCAAATGTATTATTAAGTTGAAACAATTATTAAACAGAATGAATAAAAAGCAATACAATACGTAAAAAAAACAGTTTAAAAATTTTTTGGGATAAGTTTTTCTTATTTGCGTATCATTAAGTTCAATGTTTTAGAATGTCGCCATGAACTGCAAGGATTTTTAAAAAGATTTACAGCAAAGTCCTCAATCCAAGACATATTCTTAAAATCAAACATAACATACTACATACTTTATGGTAAATATCTTATGAAGTCGTTACTGGTATTGATTAATCAATGGAATCTATTTTTATGATAATTTATTTTATTTTACTGATAAAGCGAAATAATAAACGTTTTCGCTTAACTTCAATTTCATTATACATCTCATGTTTTCTAATTACAAAAAAAGCAACTCAAAACGGGCTATAAATTTAGTATTTTGAGTTTTAATTTACAAATATTTACAAAATGTCTCTTTATAATTAGTATTCAAAAAAGGACAAATATAATGAGCTAGAGTGTGCCGATAAATGGAGAGGGATCATTTTTAAGTATAAAAAGTAATTTTACTGTGACTATGTGACTATTGAATACGTGACTTCTAAATAAACGTACTGCGCTATATTAAACAAATTATTTAATTTTAAAGAATTGCAATCCAGGGGGGGGGTGGGGGGGGGGAGGCGACTCATGTAAACTAAGAGGGATAGTTCTAATCTAAAAATCAAAAAATTGACATCATCACTTAGATGCCTGTATATCTAATACCTACACCATCTAAATAATAACAATAAAAAATAATATATTAATGACTAACAATAGTAAATAATTAGAAGACCTCAGAGAGTGCAAACCTCCGCCGATCCCCACCAAATGAATCACTTGGTCTTTTTGTCATTTGCCACTAGATGTCGCTGTGCTTTGCTCTCCTCTTTGAGTGCACAGCACAGCGACATCTATTGGCAGAGTAGGCTAAACTTGAAATATTTATATGAGTATTTAGCTCATTTTGCATCTTAAAGAAGAACTCAGAGATGCCAAAATTTAATCGCTTGTTTCTTTTGGCATTTCCAACAACTCCACAGAGTTTCATCCGAATCCGTTCCGCACTTTTTGAGTTATCCTGCTGACAACTAACAAACCAACGCCAGTGAAACCAATACCTCCTTCGGTGGAGGTTATAATATGGTGGACTAATATCGATGAAGCCACACAGCCTCGTATATAATTCATATAAATAATAAGATTTTTATGACTGTTTTGTAACTACATTCACATGATTTTCAGCAAAAAAAATGAAATTGGTTTAATAATATGTTATTTGCAATAGGTTTTTTAATTTTCAGGCCGAAACTCAGGCAATTTATTAACATCTGAAAGGTTTGATTATTATTTATATTTTCACACTAGTCATAAAAGTATAGTCCTTTCGATCAAACCCAGAAGATAATGAGAGAAAAGAAGAGAATATATAAATTTTTAGGCCATAATCTAACATCGATAATGTTACGTCATGGTGACGTTTCAGTTTTTCTTTTCTAGTCAGAGGAATCTAACATTGCGTTCCTGGCGCATCTTGCACTATCTATTATCTTTGTTCAATCGCAAACATCGTAATATGTATTTATCTAACTCTATTTTTTTACAATCGTTATAAAACACAAAAATTAACTGAACAGTTAATATGTACTTGAAAAGTATTTGCTTCCATTCCCAAGAATTTTTTATATATAAATATATTAAAATATTGATGATAATATAATTTGATGAAGAAAAAGAAAGATTCTTTTAATCGTCTTTTAATATAATTTATTGATCTTTGACCTTTAAAAGTTCATCTTTCACGGTTAACTTCAAAAATCATTCATTATGTTAGCATTGGTATAGTTATTGAATGATTAATATTTTGGTTGATATCTGTGTTTTTACGTAATCCCTTATTTTTCAGGCAATTAAAAAAAGAAAAATGCTTTGAGCTTCATAAAGCAATTGACCCAAAAACGTGGATTGTGGTGCACTTTGTTGAAGTTAATGACATTTACCAGTGGATAGATTGATTGATTTTGTTTGCGGAATGCCAAAAAGTTTTATTGGATAATGATGATTTTTTGGAATATAATTTGTTCATTAACCTGACATAAGTAAGTAAAATACTCTAAAAAGATTAATAATACATTTGTTATTTTTATTAATAAGAAACTTCATTGACTTAGATAAATTATCTACATATATATAATTTGTGTAAATAAACATTTTAGTAAAAAATAGATCTCTAAACGGAAGTTCAGGGCAAATAAACGCTGAATAAAACAAACATAGCTTAAAACAAAAGACATGTTTTTGTACTAATCATACATCGAAACTTTATAAATCGACTATATATCATGATATACATAAAAGACATGACAATATATAATTGGGAGTTATTGTACAGCCCAGACAAAAAAATTAATTCAGGATAAATCCCACACCCACTTAAACATAACAACTAATTAGGATAAAATATTTTTAAATTTGTATGACATTCTATTACATGTTTTTAAAAACTCATGCGTTTGACGGCAACAGAAAGATAATACCGAACTAATTCCATGTGAGTCACTTTGCGTTTTGAATTTTTATTTTAAGAGCCGATAACGCGCAGTGGGTGATATCAAGATGGTTCGCAAATATTTTTTCATAACATATATAGACACATTTTCTATAAAAATGGGTTTGCATATTTTTGGTGTTTTGACTCTATTCATAATTGATATTTTTGTAATAGTTCATAGATTGTGCGGCTATATATTTGCATAGCTAAATCGATAGATATATTTGAGTCGTAGCTAATATGAGTATGATATATGTACAGATATAAAATCACAGAACCAATGAAGGTTGCATGAGTAAATGTACATCTCACTTCTAACGTATAGTTGTAAAGTGTAGTGTAATTTTTTAAAGAAAAATAGATTTAATTAATTTTTTTTCTTTAAATATATATTTCAATACATATTTTCATATACACCTAATTACAATGCCTTCTGATATGTTTTAGAAGAAAGTTATGATAAAAATGAGAAAGGGTCTTAAAATATTGTAAATTCATAAAATATAACAATATTAAATCAAAGCCTGCAAAGCTGTATCAACTCTTCAAATATTATCTATGTGACGTCCTGGTTTGTATATAAAATTTAAAGAAAGCCGCCTTGTTGTTGGCTACGTTGTTGCAGATCTAAGAGTTTCTATACTTAGGACCACGTATCTTAGAATTTATTTAAGTTATATATAAAATATTAAGGAATAACCAAGCTTTAAACTGTGACTCCTTTAGAGAATGCACAACAAAAATAAAATGCTTATACTATCTTACAATATTATTTTCCAAAAATACTTTTGTACATGAAAATAAGTATAACAAATAATATATAGGTATAGGAAAAATAAATAAGCAGAATACATTTATAAATATAACACTAATATTAAGATGATCCTTTTTAACCCCATCTACAATCCCTGTGAAAAAAATAAAGAAGATTGGATTTGCCAAACATGCAGAAACATAGTTCTTAAATTTACTTATTCATTCGTAAAAAGAGTATGCTTTATAACAAACATTAACAAATGAAGCTCAATTTACTTTAAAAATGTTTGCAAGGATAAAGAAATATGCCTCGTTATATAAAATTAATTCAATTAATCATTACTGTTACATATATGTATTTTTATTGATAGTTCTCAATAAATGCCAAAGTAATTGTGTAAAATACATAAATAGAATTATAATAAAAACTAAGAGAATGGCAGAAGAACAAAACTAAAATTATTATCAACAGGCCGTTTTTATCTCAGGGAGGCAAATAACAAAAATATGTTTACAAAACAAATAAATAGTACATTTACAAAATTAATGCATCAAATCGTTCAAAACATAGATATAATCCACAATTAAAGTCAAAAATTATGAAATGTTTATCAAGACTTTAACAAGCATTTACAAATGAAGGCTCAATTTTCTAAAGATGTTTGCAAGATGTAATAAATATACCTCTTTATAATAAAATTAATTTTATTTATCATTACCGTTATTATGTATATTTTTTTATTAACAGTTTTCAATAAATGCCAAATAATTATCTACAAATACATATATATATTATATCTAAAATTATATATATATATATGGCAGAAGAACAAAACTAAACTATTATCAACAGGCCCTTATTATCTTAAGGAGACAAATAAACAATAATATGTTTACAAAAATTAATGCATAAAATCGTCTAAAACATAGATCCACAATTATAGTCAAACATTTAAATAATCACTTGAATGCTTTACACTCTTCAGTTTTGAGGTGATGCCATAGAGAATGACGGATAAAATTTAATTTATATATTTTTGGTTACTTACAACATCATCGAACTACAAGATATCAATTCCACGGACCTGCTAATTTATGATATGAAATCTAGTTATTTATTAAGAGCTTTTGTTTTAAGCTCTCCTACTTGGAATTGTATTTTCATAACAGTCTTTTTAATAATAATAAAATAGTTGTGTCTGGTGTGTAATATGCTAATGGAAATTTGTCTTAAATGCATACAATCGATTCTTTGTATATACCGCGTCTTTTACTACAGGCACTAGTTAAGAATCTTTATTATGTGTATTTTCCTCCCCTTTCCCTCCTTTATACGTGCTCAATTTTGCGTTTATTTTTTTCTCTGTTGGATGGGGAATCCTTCTTCCCCTTCATCACCCTCATATTTGAAGAGTTTCTTCTGCTTCCACTCATTCAGTTCATTTTTTTCTTCAACGGGCACTATAAAGATATTTTTGAGTCGACGGAGAAAAAGTTCAAAGGAATCCAAGACCTTTTTTTGAGAGGAAGTGATACCTTAATTTTATAGGAGGGAGGGATATCAGCTATAAGCGGAGCTATCAACTGAGGAGAGATTCTTATATAGTGAGTGATGCTTTTTTCAAATATATATATCCGGTTGATTTACGTGTATAAATAAACATTTTGGTATTTTTATATATGCACTTTCATGAAGTAATTAATTTATAAGACGATCTACTTCCTATTTGACAGCGTTATAAATTATCCAATAATAACATCCAGATGGTATAAATATATATTTTATGAATAAAATATTGATAAAGGCTATTAATTTGGCTATAAATATGTAATCCCGTTTTCCATAAAAATATTTAATATTGTGTTAAGGAAAATTGTAGTAATAAATTATATTAAAACTGTCTTTGCAAGACCATCTATTTTCGTAATATATGTCTTTTTGATCCTATCACGAGGATATTTTATTTGTTTATCATTTTAGATAATCATTTATACATTGTACCGTTCATTGTACCTTTGCATGCTTCACAATATCGGTGTGGAACATGTTTAAGGCTTTGAGGTCGGACATGATCCTTCACGCTGCCAGGACCGCGGATAGGGCCATTGGTCGCAGCTTCCCCACATAATCCATGCTACATTATATTTAATTTTGTTTGTTCTTAGTTTTTTTATACGCATTTTTACTGTTTTTATTTATTTTAGACTAGTATAAATGTAACTAATATGCCCAATGGCATAATATACTCGATCACACACACTTGGTTTCCTTGGAAATTATTATAAAATATTTTTTTGGCTCTTCAAGTGTGGACTATTCAGAGAGCCTTATTTAGAATCCTGGTGCATATGAAAACAAAAAAGTTAGAAACTATAACATACTCACGTCATAAATATCTAGCATAATATGAGCATAGTTACACAAAGAAAAAATATTTATATATTAGAACTTTACATATTTACTGTCCGGATCGTCCATATTTAAAAGATAAAAGTTTTACTTGAATATTTGATCCTTGTCTTCTTTAGGTGAAGAATTTCATTCATTCTGTGTCTACAAATTTTTAATTTTGTATTATTCTTAAACCGGTTTTTATCACTGATCACTAAATATCTTTATACAGAATACCATACTCCATAAATATATAGGTATTTGTCGATATATAAATACCTAACTAATTTATGATGTAATGTTCACGTGATAAATTGATTAATACAAAGCAATGAGCATTTTTGAAATACTAATATAGAAAGTTGTTCTGAAGTTTAAAATATGAACCAAAATGAGAACATTGTTTTAAAACATAAAAATTCGGTTGAACAGGTAAATAAGTATTTATAAAATCAAATATGAAGAAAAAAAAACAATAGACAAAATTATTAAGAAACTATGAAATGTATTCTATAAAAATTACTATCATTCCAAAGATAATTAGATAAATTGATTTTCATTAATTAGGTATATAGTTTTTTCATTAATATAAAATAAGGAATTAAAGAATTATATTGAAATATATGTATAATATTGATTGTTAGAGGTATGCAAATTGTTCAAGAAGCTGAAAAAAGTAAATGTTGTTTTATTATGTTTCTTTTTTTTAAATTAAGCTCTAAATAGTACATCTTTTCAAATTTATAATGGCAATAAGTTTAAACATATTTAATTCACGATTATGTTTAAAAATGAGATTAGACACTATTTCTTGAAACTATTAACTCTGTTTGGAGTTTATCAGTTTCTTATGTCAAGCTGTCATTAATAACATAGCTTCTTTTGTATTTTATAAGAAGCTATAACCAGCATAATACTCAGATAATATTTTATACTGCAATACATGTTTGTTTAATTTACTGGCAGCAATTGTAGCACCTTTTTGAACAAACTAATTATAAGAAATATGCAGGAGAAACAATCAATTGTATTGCGAATTTTTCCTTATATTCATAAATGCTTAATTGATTCATGCAAATAGAAAAAAATATTTAATATGTCTTTACTGAACAGGATCTTTGTTCTCTTTTTTGTGATAGCATTTAAAAATCCTTCAACATAAGTTAAATAGAGGGGTAAAGAAGGAAAACTTTTCAAATAAATTTGAAATTAATCTTAAATTCAATACCTTAAGTTTGTGTTCATTGGAATAAAAAATCTGAAGTAGTTATTCGAATTGCTTCAAAAAACAAATTAAGTTTTATCGATGCCGAATTTTCCTAAGATTAAAGTCATATATTAATAAGTGAAATATTTATTGGTATATATATATATATATATATATGTCAGTAAATCAGATGGTGATCAGTCTATGCTTTTTCATTACAAATATAACATAACAAACATGTGGCTTTTCATTTACTCGTGTTAGTGATAAATGGTTTATACTCTATATAGGCCAGGGCACGAATTTGAATATTTTGAAACATGTGTATTACATATTTGGATTTTTAGTATATGTGTCATCATTTCCTATATTAACTTTTAATCTTTTGAGATAATGGTTTTATAATTTGATAATATCGTAATTTATTTAAATCCTGAAAAGTATAGTGTCAAATTAACTAAATACTACAAAAGCTTAACAAAGAGCATCAAAGAAAGCTTTCATTAGCTCAATGCTATTCAATAGAATGCCTGTTGTAATGAGTTTAAAGAGAAACACCCCTTTTATTAACGTAGCTACAGTACATCCAACAAAAACCATAATTACCCCCCTTCAATCAACAGTTGGTTTGTTTGCCTTGTTGTAAATAAATGTATTTAAATAACTACAGCATGTCCACATTCAGCCTTTTACTCTTACATTCCCTTGAGTATTTGTTAATTAATAAAGGCTTGACTTTGAACAAATGAAGCATATACAGAAAATTTAAATAACCTTAATAGTTTAAAAAGTATGAATAATGAGTATTTCTTTTTCTATTTCAACAGGGTGCATAAAGGGAGTTATTGCATTTTTATATCATTAAAATTAATTTATTTGCCTAAAATTAGTTCAAAGAAACGTAAATACGCAAAAGATTTTTTTTGATTAATATGCTTATTTATTTGCTAAAATCGATACCGTGTAAATAATCAGAATACACTAGAAAGTAGGAGATAAAAAAACACAATCTTACGACAGTTACGTTAAAAACAAAACATAATTGAACATTATAATTCAAAATTACTGTCTAAAGATAAAAGCATAATATATTTGACTTAAATTTGACAAATTTGACGATAATTTCACAAAATATGTTTAAAATATTTACAATCGATTATTTTAAAATAGGATTGACATTTGATCTACAAACAAAGAAATGAAAAATTCATCCAAATATTAAAACAACCATAAAAAATATATACCTCTCAAAAAATATTATATCTGGAGCCTTCCTATAAAGTCCACCAGCAACTATTAGATTTTTCCAAACCTGATTGCAATATTTATCTAATTAGATGTTACTTTGAAACCTGGCTCTTTAGGGGAAATGTTTCATTTCATTTTAGTAAATACATTCGAGGTCCTCAAGGTATGAATACATTGCATCATTCGAAGATGATTTTCATGTATGAATTTTAACTAATTATAAAATTTGATTGGTTCAGTAGGCTATCATAATTTCGAGTTTCTATATCTGAAAGGCATAGGTAGCAAATGTTTAAAAAAATGTTTGGGATTAGTAACGTTTCACTAAGCTCTCTATATCATATATACTATATTGTTCAAAGTCTGTATATAAGGTCTGGGCAATACAAAAACAAACATGTAATCCTAGCAGTATAACTACTCAATGAAGTCAATGGAGAACGAATATATATATATATTCATATATATATATATTATATTATTTATTTACAGATAGATAGACAGATATATATTTATATATATATAGATAGATATAAGCGTTATCCAGTGACGTCATTGAGTAGTCACACTGCTACATATTTGCTTTTGTATTGTCTAGACCTTATTATACAGACCTTGATATTGTTCATCCATTAAAAACAAAATAATGTAATATAAATTATTCACTGTATATTCAATGCCTTATAAGCTTAAATTAGGTGAAAAGAGTAAATATACATTTTTTTAAATGATTTCTACAATGTTATGAATATTACGTTAATTTATAAGCTACAATGGTAAGGGAAGTATCATCGTGATTCACTAATTACAGTATAATTGAATAAAGATTTTTGATTTTCCTTATAAAATGTATTTTTTGACTAAATATGATAACACTATACATAATAAGAATATATATCGACTTACAATTATATATGATACGTTTAAACATTTTTACCCCTACAAAAAATATCATGTCCTACTTCAGACCAAGTCATTATATTTATGTATGGTTTAAAATTACAAACAAAGCTTTTGATGTTTAAGCTTTATAGTTTATTGACAAAAGTGTATTAGGTATCATATTTCAAACACTTTAATTCTTTGTCTATTCTTTTAACAATAGAGTAGACATCACTTCATATAGTTTTCTTGTTTTTTTAAATAATTAAATGATTTTTAGCAATTATAAATGATATATTAATTTTGTGTTAATGATTTTAAATATATATGTTTTAAATGACGTTATGTTTATTTTTTAGTATGATGTACCAATAGACTTATTCATTATTTCATTATACAATTTGTAATATAATTTTATAAACAATTCAAGCAGCTAATGGTTTTTATTTTCAGAAAGAAGAAGATATCAAGAAATCTCAATCATTTGAATGATCAATTCATCTATATTTAGAAATGTAAATATGTTTGTTTATTAAGTGTCGGTTATTTTGGCAATTTAAATATATGCCTATCCATATCTTTTTAAGTTTCAGGTTAACATAAACAAACACTATATTATACATTTTACTCCTTAGCATTCATAAAATGAGAAATGTATTTATATATATATGTTTTCAACTTCTTTTTTCTTGGAAAGGACTTTGTTTAGAAACTAATTTAAATTCTTCAAAGCTTTGACTAGTTTTAGATAATTAAAAAAGTTAAAATTCTATTAAAATTAAAGTTGTGTTTCCTCTTGAGAATAAATTAGTAATATACTTTATATTTGAAAAATACTTTTATAATTGATTATTGGAAATATTATTAAATAGCCAGATATTTATATTTCATTCTTTATTTATAAAACTTTTCCCATATTTAAAACATCGCTGCAAATTGGCCATCGAAATATATAGTTTGTCATATTTTAAGAGGGAAAGTTAAAGTAATCAATATATTCTTTTGTGAAACAATATTTTTGTTGAAAATATAGCTGTACAGAGCTCAATATAAACAAATAATTCCCTACTGACCTATTCAATGTTGAACTTGTTGTTAAACGAAATACATTATAATGATATTTATTTCTTTGATAAATAGCATCATTGGGCAGAGATTAAATTGAGTAATTACAACAAAAAATCAATATTATAAAATATATTATGTGCTTGAGTATTTAAAATCTATACTTTCAAGTTTGTAAATATAATAACAAAGGTAATGATAACGCTTCATTTGTAGAATTGACAGGTTCTCGTTGGGAATTTTCATCTGTTAGCTATACTTTCTTTCAGTCTATTTTACATTAAGAGTAATATATTATTTCAAGCTCTATCATTATTGCCCGTTTTGTATAGGCAAAAGGATCCAGACACTATCAATGTGTCAATTATATATATATATATATATATATATATATATATATATATATATATATATATATATATATATATATATATATATATATATATCATTGAATAGCATCATTATATATTATTTCATAATATGACAGAGCCATAAATTTGAGTTAACAGTCCTAAGGATGAATTAAATTAGTTTTCTATATATATTTTATCACTTTTTCATAAAATTTCGAATTAATCAAAGTATATTGAATAAACAAAGTACGTTTACATTACAAAGAGAGTTGACTTTTCTTTGCCGGTGATTTTAGATGATGTCACATCGGCAAGAGGGACGAATGACATTTTGTAATGCTATTCTTCCTGTTTATTTCATCAAGAAACTATTGCTAACATATATTCTTAATACCGTACTCATTATAAAAGGATACTTAACGTTTCAATATCCATGAGGATATGAAGTAAACATACACGGTGTTCTTTACACATTGGAATTAGTCTTATCAGGCTTTTTATTTTTGTAAAATATGTTATAAATCATTTTTCAATTTATGAGAAGAGATATACATTGAAAATTTGGTTATCCCCTATAATTGCCTTTTTTTGGAAAATGATCCTTTACTGTTATTAGAGGTGCCAGTCTTGCTTCAAAACCTTTTCTCATAATTTATTTGTTAACCTCTATATTAAACCAGCAACAAGGCCTGGCTTTAGAAGAAGAAGTGATAAGATATAAACGTAGTGCGATAACTACCATATTTCAAAACTGAATATTTTTAGCGACAGAAAGAATTGTGTACCAGCACCTACATGTTCATTAAAGGGTTATAGTATTAGGATTCAAATTTAAAAGGAGATTCACGTTTTACTTGAATTAAGACTCATCTGTTCATAAGACTCAATTTACTGTTGACCCTATTTTCAAGCCGTTTCCTTCGTTTTTGTTCTTATAATCCGTAATATGAATACATATATATTCCAACAATCAGCCCGTGAGAGTATAATACAAAAATGGACGAAAATGATAATATATTGACATTGTTCTAAAACAAACACCTTATTTTTGACGATAGTTCTAAAACAAATCACTTATTTTTGATGATACAAAGCTCAAGATTTTAATATTTAATTGAAAGTGTGTTCCAGTCTACAAAGAGGTGTTTATCTCGTTTCCTGGTAAAAATTGAGAGGTGCTGATTAAGAATTCATCCTTGACGATACGTAAGACAAACTAACTAAAAATGTTGAACATAGATTTTTGTTGGTTTTATAAGATATATATATAAATAAATGTTAAATTTTAAAAACTGAGAACCGATATCATTTTGTAGAATACTGACTAAAAAATGAGTTGTTTAAGTTCATATAAATATTTAAAGACCTGCTTTTCTACGTGTCCAGGCGTTTATATTGATGAAACATGAACCTCGTTAATGAAAGAGGTGTCGAAATCCTTTTTCTAAATATTTATCTTTTTTGATAAGCTATATAATGAAATAATCCTTTTACATTTTGAGTGAAGATAGAGTTTACTTCATCATTATGAAGTACTACTGCGTGCTTGTTGTTTCATCTTATAAATTGTACCAGGAGCGTTTTACTCTATAATTTGGTTAGACACAACTTCAATAAACTCAATTTCATGACATTATTCTTTTTATGCGTAAGCAAATAAAGTTTGAAGAACAAGGGGGGGGGGAACTTATTCTATAGAGGGAACAAATAAAAAGTGATGGCTTTTTTATGGGTTTATTTGGCAAAATATTATATGCGTTTAAAGTGTCTATTAAATGAATGAGCACATTAAAATGTACTCATTGGAGAAGAAGAAGCAGGCAACATTATTGACACACGTAGACAACTACTGCATTATCATTCGATCTGAATGTGTACATGTAGGATAATATGTCTTTTAAGAACAGACTAGGGGGAGTACAAGTTGTTGCTTATTTAAATTGGTTGTAAAAAAACTAATTTACTATTTTGAAAAAGGGAGAGGTTTAGAGAGGACAAATTATGTACAACATACTTTTAACACCAGATTTAAAACATTTTAAATTATTCCCTTTTTGAAGAATTAAATGATTTTTAGCTGTTTATTCCTTTTTCTAACATAAAGGCTTGTTTGTGACGTTTAATTCGACTTCTAAGGACGAAATAAAGTAAGAATGAATAAATATTAAAATGATTTAATTTGTATATATTTTTTAATTGAAGTACGACTATGCTACCTTTTTCCAACGCTCGAAGCGTGCTGGTTCAATAGGCGAGTGCCTGACCAATAATAAGACAGATATTTAAAAAAATTGATTTTTGAGTCTTGTCTGCTATAACTCTAAGCATTTATTGTCGTAAAAAGGTTGAGTTCTGGTTATTTTGATACTGAAAAATGATGTAAAAACAGGGATTTATTTATTTTCTTTCAGGGGTTCTGTTATAGAGAAATATTGAGTTTGGGTTTTTATACATCTGCAAAGAGCAAATTCTATAAATTAGAATCATTTCTCCCCTTTATATCTTATATTTATCTATTTAGTTGAACCTAAAATTAACGTTGGGATTTAGGTAACACTTTTTAATTTTACTACAGATGCCAAACAGGGGCTTCGTTCCAGAATGTGATCAATTGAAAGAAATTAGTAGAATAGTTAATATTTAATTCACATTATGAAAAGCCAAATAGTTTTTTTAGGCCTTTAATATATGAACATCCACTAAGACTTAAGCATTTCTTTCTTCTAACTCTATACATGTTTTGTTCAATTATCCTTCTTCAATGGCATTTGAAATTACGAATCCTTGAATAGATACATTGAAATATCTGTAATATCTCTAACATAATTAGAACAACTCATCAAACTCCTGCATGAATACTTAGTGTCTTCATTGTATTACAATTGACGATAAACAACACCTCACTCTGATCTAAAAAGTACTGAAAGAAAATAGTAACGTTTAACGAAGAATAAAAAGATACTTAAATGAGAATTTACCAAAACAATCATAACAACACTGTTATATCTAACATAAGACGTTATATTGCTAGCAGAATCTTTGTTGTACTCTAAATTACAAAATTAATATTTAGCTGTCATCGACAACGTAATTAACATTTGGCAAAATGATGTTATATATTTACGTAAATTATGCATAAACGTTTACTGATATATATATATATATATATATTATCCATTAAAATGATTCAAACAGGTGTAAAGCATTTTGTAGGAACATTATAAGTATATAAAGTATTAACTATATTTTTCATAAAATGGTGGAAACATAAAAATGAAATCACCAGTCATGTGAATCACGTGGTTTCTAGAGTGATATAATTTTTATACATGTTGATCAATAAAAGTAGCCTCATTGTGCTTCGAAATAGTTGATTCAGTAATATTTTAACTTATGAACATGCTTCTATTAAAATAAATCCACATGCTGTAGCTAATACATTCGCATCAACAAATTGTGTAAATAATAATAATAATATTATCTTTCATTACAATTGTAAATTGAGGAAGTAAGTTATTAATTGATATGAAGACAATTTTGTTGATTAAAAATCCAACATATTAATCATTCAAACTATGCATTGATATACTTTAATTTCAGCCCTTCTTTGGGGCTCCTTGTATGAGTGATATTCTTTTTTTATAATAGACGCATTGCAGGACTATAAAAATTTATTTTAGTGAAAAAATATAGCTTAAATTCACTTTTATTATATGATGGGATTGGTAACCAAATCAACTTGAATAATATATTATTTGTCGTAATCGAGTGATGTATAAAATGAAGATTGATGAATGAAAATCAGAATTTTTCCTTGAGGATTTTAGATTTATTATTACCATAGAAATAAGTCCTACTTTTCTACTCCAATACTTACATTTGTTTGTAATGCATCCCTTTTTTACCTAAATAGGGTGCATTCGTATAATATCAATAATAAGAGATATTTGTAGGTGGGTTTATTTAAGTCTTTCAAGAGGTTCTTTAGAGAATTAGGACAAATTGTTATCTTATTAGAAGCTTTTCTCAAATAATTATTATCAATAGAGTACATATATATACAATATATATATATATATATATATGAGCATTGAAAATATGGGATTAACCTTAACTACCCTTTACGTTTTTATCAAAAAGATATGTGTGTATTCTAATAATCGATCAGCCAAAAACAATCATTAAAAAAATGAAAGTAGACATTTACATGCTATATACAATATTTATTTATCAAAATCGTTTACAAATATTGTGTTTTCTTTTTAGACTTGTTACAAACCAGAAGGAAATTTTAAAGGGGAATACAAATTTTGACTATGTGTTACTTTAAAGTTAAGCCCTTGACAGAGCCTCAATTAAATGTAAATAATTTATGTTAATGGAAGGTAAATTGCCGTTTCAACATGTTGTTTTATGATTTTTTTGTAGCCAATAAAACGTTTTACTTATACTTTAATGTATTTTTTAAAGTGTATAGAATATCTTATAGATATCAGAGAGAAGAGATAGCGACAACACGAACATGGATGCATAACTACAAAACAATATGTTTGTTAGCTGTGTGTCACCACCCCCTTTAACAAAATCAAAGAACATTAATACTAATAAAAACAATAGCTTTAGGTGAAATATTGGATTCTTATTATAACTCAATACGCATTAATATATGACTTCACACCACTTCTCACTTTCAGAAGCATCTATTTTTGTCCCTTTTGACGACTACAATTATTCTCACTGCGTTTGGTCAAGATACACTAGACACCAGGAAAAGAAGCCTCCAAAAACCAAAGTCTCATAACCTAATTTCATCATAATTCATTTTTTTGCAAACTTAGGATTACGTTTTTAACAAATTAAAATAAGACAAATATCCAGTGACGTCATTGATATTTATTGTTCTATATAATATAGAGTTATAGAAAACGTGTGACCGTACTTTAAGGCACTGACGCGTATGAAATACTTTATTTAAAAACAAAAGGATTAAACATATCCTATTATGTAATTCTGCCATCACAATTAATAAATAACTTTTCAATTATACAAAATTACATGACGTCAATGGACATTTTACAAATTAATTTTATAAATCATCTTGTTATAGGTGTATGATAATGTCAAAATTTATTTCAAACATCAATGTATATGGAGGTTTTCTTCGTGCTCCTTGTTTAGGTATACAACTGTACGAAACTTTTTTTGTCATTCCTAAAAATTAAGATGAAAAGAACAATCAATGAACCTTTGTATAATCACTTTTTGACTCTTAACCTGTGTCAAAACAAAACATGACGTCATTGGTTGTCTCATTGGATCCTTTTTCTTCTTATCCTTTTGTCATCCTTTGCTCTAAGCATAATCTCTCACAATAATTAGAAATGAATACTCATTATGGTTGAATCAACAACAAAGCATTTATTGAAATTATGTACCTTCCAAACATAAATAAAATAATGTTTTTTGTAAAGTAAATTTGTCAAGATAAATAAAGTACGCTTCAATTGGCGGCCAAACCCATATAAATTTATTTCTCTCAAGAGGTTTCCTCCCTTTTCCCAGAAATACAAATATTTATACACGTATGTGGGATTTTTGTTTAAAACATATAATTTATTATTCTGTGTGTTGTACTTTAAACAAATATTTGTGCATTTGCTGGGCAATCTCTTTGAAAAAGTACGTTGAAAATGTGTAAATAATTACAGGAATACTTTTAATCTATTGCAGAGAGTTTTATATTCTCTATTTTACTTTGGCTAGATTTTAAGCAAGTGAGTGCCTATGGGTTCGACCATTTGATAAGACACGTACGGAGTAAGGCTTAGTTAGAAATAAGAAAAGGGTGGTAATTTTGGAAAAAAGAAGAAGGAAAAATATAAAACAGTTGGTACCATGAAATAAAGTATCCTTTTAATTGCGGTTGTGGATGAGAGAATATCAACTTATAGGGAATGATATGGTCCACCTCACTATAAAATATCGTCTCATTCGCCTTAGTCCATGCCATTTGCAAAACCCACGAATTTACTCCTCTAATAATATATAGCAGACTTCTTGACGTTCAGTGAAAAATTGTCGTTCGTCTTCGTTTGTCGTTTACCAAAAGTTATTGTTCATCGTTCGTTTTAAGATTGAATCGTTCGTCGTTCATCGTTTGTTTTGTCGTTCGTCATTCTAAAAAAGTGATGACGTTTTTTTGTAAAGGAATTTTGTCCCAGGAAAGATAAAAATATTTGTCTTTTTTTGGCGCCAAAACGAACGACGAACGATATAATTTTTTTGATTACAAATGAACGAAAAGCAACAAGTCTATTATATAGAATTAAATTAAATGTAGCAATTGCTTATACTCAGGGATTTAAAGTTTCTTTTTGTTACATCATGTCTGTCCATAAAGGAATCACCACTCTGACTATTGGGCGTATGATAAGAAAGAAAACAAATTTTCTAACATAAAAAGTCACATTTAGTGGTAAATTTGCAATAGCAGCCTTTTTACATAGGCTCCGTCGACTTGACCTTGTTCTTTTTATCAAGAAATTATGAATATAAATAAACGATATCGAATTGTTTTTCTACTATTTATGATAAAATAGGTTATATATGGGATTATCTATGTTATATTGTGATGAATGGTGCTGGAATTATGAAGTCACTAGGCAATTCAAAACGCGTCAAAACCATTACTTCATGATATGACATTATATTAACTAACACTAAAAGGATAAGGGACCTAAGAATCAATCATGGTGGTATCATACCTATATCAATACCTTTTATTGGCAACCAGATGAAAAAGTTATAAATTTATTTGGATCAATGGAATCGATACACCTTAAAATGAGGGATAATCCACCAGGGAAGTTTGATATATCAGGAAGCATTGTTGATATATTAACCTAAACCCTTTCGTGCCACTTCTTCATTCGCCCTAAATGCTAATGATATACTTAAAGGGATAATATTTTCAGGACATCGGATGAAAATGAATATAATGTACATATATTACAATATTGAATATTTATCAGTGTTTTAATGTTATTAAAAAATAGCTTATAATAGTTCTAAAGATATAAGCATAGTTGAAAGAATTAATTATTTTTAAGGCTTATATATATAAAATTTGCCTAATATAAGTGGAAACTACGGTCTAGTAAGTACAATAGCTTCAAATCAAAAGAATAATATACAAGTTAGCAATTTTATGCCAAATATAAATGTATCTGTATTATTTCAGTTCATAGTTATATATAAAATACTTTTAAAAATAAATATTTCAATTATTTGTTAGGGTTACTTATGCTTTACTTACGAATTTTACAGTTATTTTTTGTATGACCCAGTTCATGATTGTATATCATTGATTATCAGGGTGTCAAATAATACACCAATATATATGTTAATTTAAAAATCTAGTATCACAAAAGTGCATAACAATATGATTACTTTTTTAATAAATAAGCAATTAAAATTAATGTCAAAAAGATCTTAACATCATTGTATTTTTCTATAGACATTTTAGTATGATCTGGCAGAAAAATGGGAATTGGAATGAGGTATCACTTTTTTCAATGGTAACAACACCCTAATAATTATATTTCAGTGTTAATATTGCTAGTTTAGGACATAATAAGTATCTTTGTATTTTTTATCCAAAATTTATGACAAAACTTTATTGTTACTCTAATTCGAAAAACTAATATTTTTTAATAAACTTTATTAATACGTAATTACATACAAATCTGAGCATAATACTCAAAGTGCATACTCTTAAATATATTAAACTCTTTTTTGTTTAGATTTCTCATTCACAAAATCAATATGTTTGTTTATTCTAACCAACCCTGTTTTTTCTCTCGAAGATTCGAGCAATATCTTAGCTCAATCTAATATTACACGTATATCATATATTAGCTGAATATTTGACTTATCGCTACCCTCTAATTAAGATATCCACTATACTGCTTTATTATTACCTCCGCCGAAGGAGTATTGTTTTCACTGGCGTTTGTTGGTTTGTTGGTTTGTTTGTCAGCAGGATAACTCAAAAAGTACTGAACGGATTCGAATGAAACTTTGTGGAGTTGTTTGGAAATGTCAAAAGAACAAGTGATTAAATTTGGCATCTCTAAGTGCTTTTTTAATATGCAAAATGAGCAAAATACTACTAAATAATAATGAACTGGGGTCTCTATTCAGGGAGTAGGAAAGAAACAACGCTAAAAAAAATATTCATTGACGTTTATTGTCATATATCAGCTCAGGACTATGTTAACCCAGTGACGTAGCTTAAACTTCTTCCGTCTTCCCATCTCTAGTGCTTTTTTTAATATGCAAAATGAGCTAACAGAGAGGAAAACAAGATTAGAGATAGAAATCGGGCGTGTGAAGGGAGAATGTTTGAATAGGAATGTTGTGGGGATCGCGGAGTACACACTCTTTGTGTATATATGCCTCTATTATTATTAGTTTCTTTCCCATCAGGCACTTAGGGATATAATATCCAGTATTGTTTTAATGCAGGGTCTTTATTTAAATTATCTGAAGGATAGTAGATGGGACTATGTAACCCATGGTTTGAATATATGATAAAGAGCTGCATATTAAGCCCATTTTATGCCTGCTTTAATAGGCAATATACCTATACTTGAATTGTAAGCCACTCAACATATTAGCTAAAAGTAATGATTGTATGCATATATGTTTAACGAGGATAGTTAATTAGTTCAGTGTATACTTAGCTTCAAATATTATTGGTTAATTAAACTGAGTGACACTATAATCAACCGGATATGCATGTAATAAACAGTAAACTATTTTATAAATACTTTCCGATCGTTTCCTTAAGGTTGAAATGGACACGAATGCTCCTCAATCAAAGGACTTTTTTTGACGATGAGGTAAGATTACATCTTTTTATTTGTAATAATGGATTGATAAAGTATTTGATACCTTTTGGTCTCATATGCCTAAGTATTGCATTTGATCAAATGCAATGGAAATTATTCATTGGCCTATATTTGTAAGACTCTAAGAAGTAAATTATATTAATATATATTTTAGTACTACACTAATACGGGTCTTAAACATATCAAAAAATATTAAATATGCCGTCTTTTATGGTTTCTTGAAATATAAAGGATATTCATCTATTTTGTCAATAAAAATTCCTATTCTTTTTGGGGAATTTGAAAATTCCTTATGCACTCACTCACACAGCTAAGCAATAAAAAAACAAAATAAATATTCAAGTATGCTTCTGTGTTTCATATCTAAGGTTGGAAATATTTAGCTTTCATCAAAATATTCAAATATCATCGGTGAATTGAAGCAAATAATTTGTGTGTAAATGAAAGCATTTATCATATAAACATTTTCAATAAACTCTTCATTTTCAATAGAGTAATTTTTGATATTCAAATACTATGTTTCTATAATTATGTATGAAATATAACATTCATAAAAGCAATTTTCATTATTATGTTATCAATAGTGATTCCTCAGAAAGACTCTTTTAAGGATTTTTAACCTATATGATGGCATAAGCAAAGTAATACTAGTTTATTACAGACGAATTTATACAAAATTATGCTATATGATTATAGATGGACTATAACATTAAACAAGCAATTCAGAAGTATGCATGCATAGATCTTACTATCCTTGAAATTTATTTTAGATATATAAATGACGAATAATTATAATTTACAATAGAAAGTCTTTAGAATGATATCAGATTTTGAAACCGTTTTCACTTCCTGCACAACTAAAATAGACATTGTAGAACTCAACAAAAAAAAAATTTTATATATGTATATTATATCAGGAAACGACCTTTTTTCGCCAGGACCGGGGCCAGGACTTAAAATTTTCAAGCCGGGCCAAAACCGTCTTAATATATATTTTCGTTCCTTCGACAATCTGAAGTGACGAATTAGAAAGACTCTCGAAAAAAGTTTTTTTTGAAAATAATATTTTGAAAATTCCTTTCAAAAAATCTTTATGAATGACAAACGAAATAAAAATTTAAGTCCCGTCCCGGTGTCTAAAAAACCGGGACACCGGGCCGGGACGCTCAAAAACAGCCAGACCTGGGCCGGTACCTGGTCGTTTCTGATATGTTATATATATACATATATATATATATATATGTTAATATATGTATGTATATATATATATGTATATATATATATATAATATATATATATATATATATATATATATATATATAATATATATATATATATATATATATATATATATATAATAGTTATTATCAACTACCCTGGACCTTTCGTATATAAAAAATGCTTGAAAAACTGATTGACAAAATTGCGTAGGTCCCTTTTCTTAGACAAACGAGTATCATTAATCAAGGATTGCTGTAGACGAGAAGATTAATTGGGGCCGTAAATATAATGTATATATATTTCCTACAATTTATCACTAACTCAGGGTATCTTCACGCCTTTCGTTCTCGGTACAAAATAATATTTTATATTTCTGATAAATAGCCCGATTTGAACCAGGAGCATGCCTCAAGCACATAAAAGGATTCATCAAAAATCAAGGGTTATTGAATTATCTACACTAATCAAATATATAGCAAGAGAGTATGTATGTTACACGACACCAAGAGAGAGATATTCGTATAAAAAAGCATGCAAATACAAATTGGCTTTTTTACACTCAAATCAAGAATGGAAGTTGGATATTGTAAAACTGGAGCCTACTTCTACAAATAAATAATTTTGTACATTATTAAGAACTATGACATTTTTCATGCCATCAAAATCTAAAGAAACGTACAAATCCAAGAAAAATAAACTTTTGCATTGATAACTTTAGGTTGTCCTATGATATTTTAAAAAAATTCACAATAAAACATATAAAGACGTTCGAATACTACAAATTTGAATAAAAAACAATTAATTGTTGATCAGAAAAATGTACAGTGTGTCCCAGCCAATCTTGAACGATATTTTGGAAAGGTTTCGTATTTTATATTTTCTGGTTTTCTCTGTCCATTATCCACTAGAGACTCAGCCAAAGCAAACAATTTTGGTAAGCATTTTTTTAGCAAATATAATCAAGATGGAAGCCAAGAGTTCTTGACGCGAGAATGAGTTACAACGAGATCTCTAGCATCGTCCTCCGTTCCAAAGGCCTTATTTTAAAGGTTAAAAACCTCATGGAAAATAATAACATCCTAAGAGGAAGCCAGAAAGTGGGTGGAAACCAGAAAGGACGACAGACTTCCTGAAAATAACCTCTGAGGCCATTGAAACTCAAACCTCAACCAGCATCATTATTTCAAAGTTATTTATGTATCACGATGCTGGGAATTGAAAAAGGTGAAAAACGAGAGCAAATATCAAAGGATGTGATTGAAAAATATATTTATCCGGCGTTCAATGTGTGGAGAAGCACTATCACTATGGCTGCGGGTGACTTGGGGATGACCTTCTACATCGTATACGCCGCCAACTCCTGACAAAAGCCAGCATGGAGTCCAGGGTCAATAAAGGTAAGAAACTCCTCAACTTCCTGAAGAACCACCCGCCCACCATCCGGATCTTCTCTGACAAGAAGCTTTTGAACAGTGAACCAAACCACGAATGCTAGGAATGACCGTTTTTTGGCTTTCAATTAATGCTATCAAACACTCAGCCTCTGCCATGATGATCGTTGTTGCAGCATCCGATGGGAAGATATTGCCACCACATTGGTTTCCAAAGACCTCAAAATCGGTGCAGATATGTACCTGGAGTCATGGAGACAGTGGTCTTGACCTGGCTGACGGCCACTACCCCAAAGGAAATAACAAAAATTCCAAGAAGACTCTGTCCCAGGTTATAGGTCAAGATAACTCAAAATGGTGAAAGGATCCTTCGGCGGATTTTTGTATTTATTCGTGTGCAGAAGTGTCTTGTGTGCTCCTGAAAATTAGTTTGATTTTCTTCGAACATAGACGGAGTGAAGGACATAATTCACATCGTTGGATTTGTAAGACTAGCGTTGATTTTTCAAGCCCACTTTGGACCCTCAGAGACGTGGAACCGGAAGCACGAAGCGAAATCCTGTGGCGGGGGAATAATAAGAAAAAGACATAAGAAGATATTTTTCTCCCCTTGTTTGTATGATTTTATTCTTCTTTCGATCCAACTGAGAGAATATCCTTAACAGCCTGATATACTCATGTTAAATCCTCAACTATTTAAAGGGGCGAGGAAAAAAAAATCTTGTAAGAAAACACATTTGATTTCTAAAAAGGAAAATGAATGCTCTCCCAGGTATGTGTATTTAAAAAAGTGGCGCGGACACTTAATAAAAAGAATGTACCGATGATGTCATAGTCTCTTTTAGGATCATATTTTTATATAAAATGTCGGTCACAAAATCCAATCAACAAGAAATAATTAATTTATGTTCATTACGTAATTATTTATTGTGATGATTGTTGCAATAAATAAATAAAAATATATACACAGTCAATATACTTTATTTAAGCTTTAGTTTATCTAACTTCAAATATTGTCGTATAACAATTGGCTTAAGTTATAGTTTAGTAATATATAAATAGCTCTTTAAAAATATTTGTAATTACGCACTAAGGTAATGCTAATAGGCAAAACTTATTATTCAATAATTTTAATTATTTGACGCAGATCTTATCGAAGTTTAGTGTTCTGCTATATTATTTTTATTAGTGATTAAATTTCGATAAGAGGTTAGACTTTATTCATTTCTAAAGCATCAGTGAAAATAAACTGAGTAAATATTCTTCAGGTTAGTTGAGTTAATAACAATAACGACTTAACCATCAATAAAGCAAGATGAATGTAAAAAATATTCAAACATAAGTAGATTTCTTTAAAGCAATACTAAATCTTAATATATTTAAATATCGCAACAATATATTTTTGGCTCTCCAACCTATTACTTTTTATTTATCTTTTAACTTTGTAATAGAGCTTCCATTTATTTTGTTAAAGTTAATACTCCAAGATAAATACAATGTTTGAGCACATTAAATTAAAAGTGAATCTACCTTATCAGAATATTGGTTTACATTTTTTAGGGTTTTGGAAAGTGGTAAATCAATTCACCCATATTGGCGTCTTTTCATTCGATTAAATGGATCTGATAAGTAGTTTCGACTATTTCTTAACTATTGATCAAGTGTGCTGTCCGAATAAAAAAATTAAAGTGCCATGATCCGTGGATGCTGATGTTTGCCAATGGTTATCTTTGACGCCTCGATGTCTCTTGACATTCTTTTCACACAAATGAGGTTTAAAGAAGAGACATTGCAGTCTTGGCTTTAGTTTCTGATATGACCCTATCAAATGTTGGACTGCGTAACTCATTGGAAGTCTCAAAAGATTTGTCATATTTTTGGAATCCTTCTGATACATCAAAGATAATTTAAATGTTTCATGATGTCTGCATTGATCAAACTCTTAAGAAACACCTTTTAGACAGAGGCCATATCCGATTGAGGGATCTACCCTTATAAAAATATTTTTCGGACTTAATAAA
>CP045894.1:29925832-29956522 GCA_013387185.1 Caligus rogercresseyi | reverse complement strand
ATTATTTGTGTTATTTTAAAAAACCTAGGACGGAGATCAGATATACTTTAAAAACATAGATTTATCATCATGGTTTCTATAGTTAGATGATGTACAGGACATCTTTAACATGTTTTATACATTTACGAGAATTGAAAGAACTAAACATTTTATGTTTATGTCCATATTTATTTTCATTTCTTTGTTATTATTTATTGTCAAATGTTATCATTTTGCATTTAATTAAACGTATTATTCATAAATTTAAGTCATGAGACAGTTCGCTCGTAAATGACATTAAAATGTGTTAGTGTATAGATGTGATTTTGGATCAAACATACAAATAAATGATTTGGATCAACAATACAAAATAAAGAATGAAAGGTCCAATTTTTACATATAAAAAAGACTTTATTTGTATACTGGAAAATATGCTTTGATTTAATTGGATGTATACATAATAATTTAATTTCTAAAATATCAAATAATAGAAATGCAGGATATAAACTATTTGGCATTTAACTGGCATAATGTGGATCAACAATATTTAAATACAAAAAAATACTAAAACACGTCGGTTGTCGAGGACCCAAATATTGAAATTGAAACTTTTCTTATATAAGATATTATGACTACTTTTATCTGTATTCCAAAAAAATGTTTTGTCATATCTTGCCTATTGTGACCGAACCGATATCAAATTCCAATTATGAGAAAGGGGAGGACTAAACAATAGAGCCTACGAAAGGACACTTGAGGGGTTTGACAGGGACACATGCATATTGCAAAAACAAGAACTCCCTTTTGGAGTGTGGAAAAATATGCATAGCATTAAAAAAAGCCTTCGTCATCGAAAATAATATGAAAAATAATTCTATTTTATGTGAGACACAAGGAAATGACGAAGCATAAATGTTATGTTTGTAACAGGTTAATGGATTCTAAAAGGGGGTGGGGGGGGGGGGGGGGAGGAGGGATATAATATAAGCAGTTATAAGATAACTTGCATAGTGTGTTGCAGGATACCAGAGCCACCTAGTGATCTAATAAAATGAAGAAAGAAAAAAATATTGATAAAATGATATTTTAATGCCATATCTGACAGATATTCGAAATGATCAATGTGGAGTACATATCAATTTAAAAAATCGACAAAAAACGTTTTGGTTAATAAAATAAGCATGTGGATAACGAACTTTCCGGGAATTTACAACCCCACCAAAACACTCCTTGAGCTTCAAAAACTATTTACTGAGAATTTCGTAAGATCTAAGGAACCGTTCGGAAGAAATACAGGGAAATGAACGAACGAACGGAATTCTGTTTTATTAGTAAATATTTATATAGTGTAGTAAAAGGAAATCCATTATTTTTGCATTAAATTGAAGGTTTTATTTAGCAAAGTGAGAATGATCCGATTTAGGTCAAGTATGCACCGTTTTGGTTCGATAACTTTTTTGCCATTTTGAAGGTAGTTTCATAATCCTCTCTAATAGAAACCATCTTCCCTATTGGCAGAAAGTGGGACAGTCGATTTTCAAAAGCTTCTCTTGATGTGAATTTTTCACCAGCAAAAACATTCGCCATAGACAGGAACAGGTATTAATCACTTGGTGCCAGGTCTGGACTATAAGGTGGATGCATAAGACCTCCCAACCAAGCCCCCGGAGCTTGTGGCGAGTCACTAATGATGTTTGTGGCCTTGCGTTGTCCTGATGGGAACACAATTCCTCTCCTATTGACCAAAGCTGGCCGCTTCTGGGAGGTTGCTTCCTTCAGAAGTTCAATTGTTGGCAGTACAGGTATATTAAGTTTGACCGTAGGGAGCAATATACAACGCGAGATACAGATTACTAAAGTCATCTATTGGTAAAATAATGGATTTTTTTGTCTATATATATATATTGGAGAAAGAGTTCACATATTAATGTATATAATTATTTTTTTTTTAATAAGTTGAAAACTATACATTTCCATTTATTTAGGGCCTTTTTGATGTTTGGTATGACTTTTGGTAATTAACAAGAGTATAAGATTTCTTTAAATGAATATTCAATCAATATTTCCCTAATTAGTCTTTTGTCGCAATTGATTATTACCATTTTATTCTCATTATTGAAACTATAGTATCCCTATCAATATTTTGGTAGCTGTAGCCACTCTTTAAAGGAAACTTTGAAAACTCTAGCAAATAAGGCACCATATTATTGTCAAATTAAGCTTTTGCTCTAATATAGGCTTCGAAAATAACAAAAATTCTAGAGAGAAAGAAACTTGTATTTAAATAATTCAACTATAAAAATATTTAATATTGAGGTACCTAAATACTTTTTACATATATTGTAACATTGTTCCCTGAGGAATTATATTAAGAAATCCCTAAGTAACCCAATATTTTATTGATACCAATTTATTTGCTTAGTAAGTATTTATAAAACGAAACTAACAAGCAAATTCAAACATTATTTCAATAATGAAAAAATAATATTGTAAAAAGTAGACCTAGAAAATTAACAATTTTTTTAAGTATGGAAAAATTCAGATATGCAATTAAATGTTTAAAAAACTAACTATTTTTTTGATTGGTGCACAATTTTCAATCAAAAAAGTTTAAAAAATCTGTATTGAATTACATTTAATCATATTTTAAACTTTTTGTTCGCATTAAAAATTAAATCATAGTTAATTTTAGGCAAAGGACTATAGCTTTAAGTAATCATTTTTGTCATGTTTAAAAATCATTGTTGTAACTGGTCATAACTTTCAGCGCAGTTTAGTCCTTACTTTCATAACAAAATATAATGCTTTAAAATCCTGTTTTTAACAAATGGGACTGTATCAGTGGTCCCAGTCATACATTTTTTGAATATGCAACGTCCTAATCAACAATTCTATGTATCTACACAAAACACGGCGAAATATACTTTATAACAGGATTTAGCTTTATATATTATTCAATTTTCCTTTGCTTAATTTATTAATTATGGTTAGAATATTTAGTTCTTAATTTCTATTCTATTAAAAT
Organism: Caligus rogercresseyi; assembly: GCA_013387185.1. Classification (NCBI taxonomy): domain Eukaryota; kingdom Metazoa; phylum Arthropoda; class Copepoda; order Siphonostomatoida; family Caligidae; genus Caligus; species Caligus rogercresseyi. The sequence goes on along the minus strand of CP045894.1, from coordinate 29,953,518 downwards.
TGGAAATATTTCCATAGACATAAGAGTCTGATATCAAATGAGACATGGGGTTGTATACTGAGGAATATAAAAATATAGGATCTGTTTAACCTTGCCACATTCCGATTGAGTAATTTGACAATATATTTTAAAAACCACTTATCATCCGAAGCAAACCAGCAAACTCAAAGTGGAGTTGAGCTGGCTACCTTATTTGAAGTGTTTCAGGTATTTAATTTATCATCATTTAGCAAAATTATTCAGTGAAACAAAATTCATTTATCTATTTTTAATTTTCAAGTTGTTTAATGTATTTCCATATAATACAAGGTAAGTTTATTTAATTATTTCATTGAGGGTGAAACGTCAGATATCTTAAATCAGGTAAAGTTAAAATAACAAGGAGTACATAATACTGAATATATTAGTTTGATTTGCTGACGCCATGGTAATAAATCAGTATGACTTTTTAAAATTTCAGCTGTTTATTCAATATACAAGTAGATATATTTGCTTCCAATTTAATTATCAACACTTATATTGAGACTTTTAATAAAGATAATACTGTATTTATTTACATAAATGATATTAAAAAGCTATTAGAATAACATTGCACAATAAATGCTTTTAAGGAAATTATATTTTATAATTTGAATATTATTTTTTCTACCTACAACCTCATCCAATTAATTATTTATTATAGTGTCATGCAAAGCTCCTTTTCATTCATACTTTACTTAGTCAACAAATGATAACACTTAAAAGCTTTTTAGAAATCGATTTTGTAATGTTGAGCAAGCAATCATGAAATTTGTTTTCTATAGGCACAATATAGAACAAATAACCTCCAAATTTAGGTTTTATATGCTATTATATATAGGCATATATTTTCAATATATTTTCTGTGGGGAAGGAAAAGTATTACGACATAGTTTTAATACATTTCTCAACACAACGACACGATTCACACGTATTTACACAACAACAAAAAATATGGAGAAAAATCTTGATAATTTTAAACTTTCGTATGTATAAATGCATTCTGACCTCTTTGTATTTTATATATCATAAATGTATTTATTGCCCAAAGATATAAATTACAATCAAAAAAGCAAATTTTTGTTTAATTATTTCCAAATTATTTAATTAACTCTTTTGGTGAGGTATTACCTAAGCTATATATATATATAAATATATATATATAAATTTATAAAATTATGTATATATATATATATATATGTTAAATACGCTAAAATATAAAATAAAGCTTTAAAAATATTATAAAATATAAAATATCAGACATACCAATAAGTAACTTCCAAGCAGAAAAAAATTAAGTTCCAATAAATTATTATTTGTTTTTTTATTCTATTAATCAATGCCCGGAAATTTTTTCAAATTTTTGATGCTCTGTTATTGGCTTTATTAATTTTGTGTGTGATATTTATGTTTTATATATATATATATATATACGTTGACGTTCCGCGCGAAAAGTTGTCGTTCGTCATTCTGAAAATGACAACCTTTTTTGAAAGAATTTTCCCACCAAAAAAACAACACTACTGGTCTACCTATAATTTTTTTTGGGCGCCAGGGCTAGACTTTATGAAGATATTTGAATAAGTACAAACCTGCATGTTACAGATATATTTTTTTTAAACGACGACGAAAGATATAATTTTGGTAATTTTTCGTTTAAAAAAAACATAGTAATAAAAAAGGAACTTGGGGTATATTAATTTAGTTCCAAAAATGTATCTGGTCGGGGGAAAAATATATATTTCATAAAATATATATGACAAAAATGATTGGAATTGTATCGGGAGCAAAAAAATGGTGTTCGGAACGACACTAATATATATATATATATATATGTATATATAGTTATGTTTGTGTGTGTGTGTCTATATATTGCAATTTTTTATCAGCATAATTTTAATTTTATTTTAAAGCCTATTATTTCAATACATTTAAAAAAATATTTATAATCCTTTTTTATTTCTATTTGATATGTTTGGATTTATTATACTTCTCACTAGAGAATTGCATACGAAAACGTTAACATAACTCTAAGATCAGAACTAGATTATGTTTTGTTATATTTCAATATATAAATATATATTATTTAATAAATCAAATTTTGAGTTTTATATAATATATTATTTTCTAAAGAGGTTGATGTGCTTTAATATATTTTTCCTACCAAAAAGTAGGATATAACGAATAAGCCATAGCGTAGTTAGTTTGTAAAGTAGCTCATTGATGAAGATCCTGTATGTCTTTCCTTCACTTTTCAGCCTTTCTTTGAGGAAAAAGGACGGGGAACTGAGGAAGAGACTTCCTTTAAATCGGCTTCAAAGTTCTTTGGAGGAAAGTAATGAGCATTCCCTTCAAATTCATGTATCCTTCTTTTTTTTTTCATCTTCAAAAGAAGAGAAGTTCCTATTCTGAGATTCCCTTTAATTTCTATGAATTTGTGTACCAATAAAAATACTATTATGATGATTATTATTACTTGTAAAGTTGCTATAGACTTAGCAGAAAGAAGGGAAGATTATAGTTTTTTTCGTAAACAAAACAAACCTTTAAAAAGAAACTTAGAGGGGGGGGGGGGATGTACGGTTTGCTTTTCCGTCGATACTTATATATGTTTACCTATGGGTCGATCATTAAATAATATTGGTTTTTGTGTATTTATTTTTCCGAACGAACACTATTGAATTTGCTATGTGTATATATATATATCAGACTTTTGACGTCCAAGAAAAATGTCGTTCGCCAAAAGTTGTCGTTCTTCGTTATTTTTAAATTAAATCGTTTGTCGTTCATTGTTCGTTTGTCATTCGTTATTCTGAAAAAATTGATTTTGTTTTTTAGAAACAAATTTCCAATGAAAAGAACAGTCTTTGTTTTGGCTCATAAGCCGTGCGTGTTAAGGCGTGTTCAACTTTCAATGTTGGGGGCGCAGGTTTCGAAATGGTCTTTTTTGGTCTACCTCATTTATAAGATCCTAGGTTCGAACTAATTTAATGTTATATACTTATTTATCCTTCGGATGCAATTCCTCGTATATGCAAAAAAAAAAAAAAAAAGTCTTTGTTTGTGCCAAAAATGAACAACGAACGATAAAGAATTTCCTTGTCGTTTCATCGTTCGCAACGACAACAATGAACGATAAAACAACAAGTCTGATATATTTATATATATATATTTAGCGAATGTTACCCGGCGCTGCCCGGATTTTTCCAACTTGATAATAGTCTGGAATGAAAAAAATTCACACGAATAATTTTACTGATGTCATCGCATTGATTTTTCATATTAAAATAAGTTCTTTAAAAGTCGTCATTGGGTCTTCATTGTCATTTGTTCCGTTTTGTATTCCTTAAGGCGGGAATTTAAACATCATAAAAAGAAATCACAAATTATCCCACTTATTCTTACAAGGCCACTTCCATACCATTTTTAGCGGAATCTGCTATGGCAGAAGAGGATAAATGGCTGAAATATCTGTTTCATTACAAATATCTCCCTTCTTTAAAACGTCCAAAAATAGAATTGGCGGTGGTCTCAATCTTTTTAGTAAACATTATTCCAAAATGTTACAAAAAGCGGTAGAGGACTAGGTGTTCTTCACGGAAAGGATTGGAGGAGGAGATTTACAACTCCAAAATACCTCAACTGGATGCACATGGGCACTCCATTGACGAATGATGAATTGGAAACTTCTTCTCCTTTTTGGCTTCCATCCAGAGAATTATTTGGAGGGGTACACCGCGCTTTTCTTCCGATTCAACGATAGATATAGTTTATCAAAACAAAAATAAAAGCCTTTCACGGATAAATTTGGGGATCCTAGTTCTTTAGAAAAGTTTGCTCTTCAGAATGAAATGTTTTCTCTGCATGACTTGGTATCCGAATCACTTTTTTTCAAATGGAAGATTCCGGTTTCCCCTTGAGAGATCTCTCGTCAATTTTAGCCCAACCCGACCATGGCATACAAAACTTTTATATCCTTTGGAGCGGACAACGGATCCTAACTCCATAGTTTGTAAATATTAAAAATTACTTAATTTGCCTTCTTCATGGACAGAGAATTATGGGATCAACCTGTAGAATTGCGGACGGTAATAAATTCACAGCCCAGTTTCAAATTTCCTCGGACATTAATAGGTTTTACCATCCATGCAGGACTGCGGTTTTATTTTTAATACCACAGTTCACGCTTTTGTGGATTGCCCACTTTTAAAAATTGTTAAGACATTTGTCCACTAAATGTTGGCGTGGATGGGAACGGACTGCCAGGACAAATGAAGGCCATTATTCTTTTTGGAGCACACAAGAGGAGTCGTAACTCTTTACCGCATCACAAGGCGATTGAGTGTGCTTTATTGAATATTAAATCATTGATGGGGAAGAAATTAACAATGAACAGTCCCATACACGAAGAAGAGTTAAGATCCATCATGATAGGAGCAGCAGCGCGTTACTCGACACTCGGAATCAAAATCCCTCAAGTGGCATCTTCCTCCTGGATTTGGGCTGGCGATATCATCAAATTCATACCATCAACTTCAGCACAATATCTAAGCCTGATTAAATCAATTGCTAGAAGATATAAACGTTTTATGTCAAGAACGGCCTCTTTGTGATAATTTTTAGCTTTTTCGTCTCATTGTCCCTTTATAAAAGGTTATTTTATTTCTAGGCAGTAATTATGGACTATAATGTTCATTTATGTATTGTTTTTTTACGCAACTGCCTAGTTTTATATTTTTATTTATTTATTATCGTATAACTTTGTGTATTTTATTTACACTGTTTGTGATTTGCCATTTTTTTTTCCGTTTTGCAAAAATTCCTTCCTGCTGGGTATTTAAACATCGCACAAAGAGAATCACACGATAATTTCAGTGAAATCATCGCATGTGACTTTTCATATTAAAACCAGTTTCCTTAAAAAGTTGTCATTGGGTCTTCATTACCATTTTTTTTTTTCCGTTTGTGTATCCTTAAGGCTCGGTATTTAAATATAATAAAATAAGTTATTTTTTAAGAATCATTTCACAGGGAACATAGAGTGCCGAATATAGGTATGGTAGCGCTGAATATCAGAGTATTTGTTTGATCTCTGTTGATGGGGAAAACAACAAAAACTTTAGAGAGAGTACGACTTCATATATTTATCAAGAAAAGTTTAGAGAGGTTGACATCACTCTCCATCTTTAGGCATTATTAAAATTTGATTAACGCGATGTCTCGTTATAAAAGTTGTTATTTTCCACAAACATAATTTTGGGGGAAAGACAGGGACAAAAAACTTATTTTAAGTCATCTATAGAAACCAAATTTTCCGGGAAACACTCAATAAATGAAAACACGTCCTACTACCTCAGTCTATCCACAGAAAATTTGGTCAAAATCTAACGTGGCAATTTTAAAAAAATCGACAAAAACGGTTTGCACATGAAATAAACATGCGATGACGATTTTCTGGGAGTTGACAACCCCATTAAAACACTTTCTGAGTTCTCAAGACTATTCACTGAAAATTTCGTCAAGAATCTAATGAACCGTTCGGGAGATACAGGGAACGAACGAACGAACGAACAACGAACGAACGAACGGAATTCTTTTTTATAAGTATCTAGCGAATATTACCCGGCGCTGCCCGGGATTTTCCAACTTGACCATAGTCTGGATGGAAAAAAATAACACAATAATTTTAGTGATGTCATCGCGTGTGTTTTTCATGTTAAAATAAATTCTATAAAAAGTCGTCATAGGGTCTTCATTGCCATTTTTCCCCGTTTTGTATTCCTTAAGGCTGGGTATTTCAACATCATAAAAGAAGAAATCACACGAATAGTTTCCGCGATGTCATCGCATGGACATTTCATATTAAAATCAGTTCCTTCAACAGTTGTCATTGGGTCTTCATTGCCTTTTTTCCGTTTTGTATTCCTACGGCTGGGTATTTAAACATCGCACAATGAAGAAATCACACTAATATTTCAGTGAAATCATCGCATGTGACTATTAATATTAAAATCAGTTCCTTAAAAAGTTGACATTGGTATTCTTTGCCATTTTTTTTCTTTGTTTTATACCTTATGGATGAGTATTTAATCATCGTAAAAAAAAAAAATCACACAAATAATTTCAGTGATGTCATCGCAAGTGACTTTTCATTTAAAATCAGTTTCTTAAAAAGTTATCATTGGGTTTTCATTGCCATTTTTTCCATTTTGTATTCCTTAAGGCTGGGTATTTCAACATCGTAAAAGAAGAAATCACACGAATATTTCAGTGATGTCATCGCATGTGACTTTTCATATTAAAATAAGTTCCTTCAACAGTGGTCATTGGGTCTCCTTGCCATTTTTTCCGTTTTGTATTCCTTAAGGCTGGGTATTTAAACATCGTAAAATGAAGAAATCACACGAATAATTTGAGTGATGTCATCGCTTTTCTTTTCATATTAAAATCAGTTCCTTCAACAGTTGTCATTGGGTCTTCCTTGCCATTTTTTCGTTTTGTATTCCTTACGGTTGGGTATTTAATATCACACAAAGAAGGAATCACACGAATAATTTCAGTGAAATCATCGCATGTGACTTTTCATATTCAAACCAGTTCCTTAAAAAGTTGTCATAGCTCTTCATTGCCATTTTTTCCGTTTTGTATTCCTTAAGGCTGGGTATTTAAACATCGTAAAAAGAAGATGAATAATTTTAGTGATGTCATCACATGTGATTTTCATATTCAAATCAGTTCCTTAAAAATTGTCCATGGGTCTTCATTGCCATTTTTTCCGTTTTTTTGTTCCTTAAGGCTGGGAATTTAAACATCGTAAAAAGAAGTTATTTTTAAGTCGTTTCATGCCTATGTTATTTTCTTATGAGAAGTAGTTCCTTAAAAAGTCGTCATTGCATCGTCATTGCCATTTTTCCCGTTTTGTATTCCTTAAGGCTGGGTATTGACATCCCTCTCCATCTCTAGCATTATTGAAATTTGATTAGCACGATGTTGCAATATAAAAAGTGTTGTTATTTTCCACAAAACTTAAATTTGGGGGGACATACAGGGACAGAAAGAAAAATATTTTTAAGTAATCATGTAGAAAACGAATTTTCCGGGAACACTCAATAAACAAAAAACGTCTTAGTACCTCAGTCTTATCCACAGAAAATTTGGGCAAAATCTACCTTGTAAATTTTAAAAAATCGGCAAAAAACGTTTTGGCGAATAAAATAAGCATGTCGATGACGAATTTTCCGGGAGTTGACAACCCCACTAAAACACTCCCTGAGCTCTCAAAACTATTCACTGAAAATTTCGTCAAGATCTAATGACCGTTCGGGAGATACAGGGAAACGAACGAACGAACGAACGCACAAACCACGAACGGAATTCTTTTTTATAAGTATAATTATATATATATTATATATTATATATATATATTATATACATATATTATATTATATATATATAATTATATATATATATAGCTGAGTTATACGGTAAAATACATAATATAAGCCTTAACAATATCATAAAACGATAAAATCAGACATACCAATAAGTTCCTTCAACAGTAAAAAACAAGTGCCAATACAAATATTATTAAAATAATTAACTTTCACTTAATTTTTTATTATTATTTCAAACAATATCCAAAAATTGACTTCATTGTTCTTGTATCGCTATTGATTTGAGGGGACATGTGTAAAAGGATGATTGGGAACATAAATTTTATTGATTATTTTTTAATAACACTTTTACTTTGATTTTTTACAATTTTTTTATAATATATGACTTTATTATTATATACTTTTCAGTTTCTCGATTAGTTAAAATTTTCATACTTTTAAGAAAAAAGAAGAAAAATCAAAAATTTACTCTTTAAAAACCTTCAATTAAATAATGATTATTGAAATCCAAATCATCAATATGTCTTGACATAACATCGGAGTACAAAGTATATGTCATAATTACATATCATAATAACACTATTTATTATAATTGGTTTTATGCGATTTTTTTGGCATGTCTTGCTGAAATCATTATTGTCCTTATGCAACAAGTAGTCTAGAGGACTCAAGTTTATGTTCACTATATATGTTTTCCCATTATTAATTATTGAATTTCTTCAAACACATATACAAAACAAGTTAAAATATTTAGCTTCACTATGTATTTATGTATACAAAATGTGTAAAAATCAACTTTAAATCTAAAAAAGTTAATTCTTTCAATTAAACACAGTTTCTTTGTACATCTAAAAACTTGCAATCGTTTTCTTGAGTTGTTGCTGTGTTCTCACTTCTGGGATTTTAAAAGAGAAGGATGCAAAATGATAAAAGGGAAGGCTTGGATAATCACATTTATTAAGACCTTGTCTCCGGTATAGAGACCGTTGCCAAAACAATGAGAAAAAATGTTAATCAACTTTACAGTCTTTTTGTAAATTTAGTTCATTTTTAAGTATTAAACGTACATTTTATAATCTAAGAACCATAGAGTGATAAAATCATTGAAAGCCTACCTAAAAAGGTGCACCGTTGCAAACATATAACTAATCATCAAGAACTTTGATCATCATTAATTTGCAAAAGTTATTTGAATATCTACAACATATATTTAGTATATTTAAGGTAGTTACTTTCTACAAGTAAACATTTGTAAAATTAAGTGTGAAAAGAAATATTCATTATTCATCAATTGTTATTATAAATAACGGGAATATGAAAATTAGTTAATTACTCTAAATTATAAAAGCACCCCTTCATTAAAGAATCAAAAGGCATTCGGATTGAGTTCATGAAAATAGTGCAGTTTTGTATACTTGCCTATTAGGAAGACTATTCTCAGCTACATATTTTTTATTAAATTTTTTTTTTTTTCTAAAAATATTTTTTACAATGAAAGACTGTATTTGAAATATAAATAGTCATTGTAGTCTAAAATTAAAACTTCAAAAAGATTAACACAGATTATACAATACATAATCAAATAAATAACTTGTACTTAATATAGAATCACAACGATAAAAGAAATATCTTTTTAAAAACATCCATAAAATGTCATAATTTGTTTTTTATCTTTAAAAGATTCTTCTACTTTGATGGGACGTATTTTTTGTTTCGCGGCGTATTTTTAGTATGTATTAAAGTATATTTGTACTTCCGTCGATTGAAAGCTCTCTTTGGCCCTCCAGTTAAGGATACGTCATCTTGTAATTATTCTCCTTGAGATGAACATTTCATCATAAAATCAAGCGGAACATTACATTATTTATATTCGCCCAACCTCGATTTATTTCATTAATTGAAGTCTTCTTTTACGTGAAGATGATTGAGGAAAGAAATTCAAGGACCTCAAACAAGCAAGCTTTGCTCTTGCCTGGAAAATAAAGATAATGCCGGTGACCTGAAATGGACAACGGTGAATTACAAGAGTAAACCAATAATATGAAAAGACAGAGGAAGGCAATTCGAATGAAACCCCTCCTTCTAAAAGACAGCAAAAGCAGGAGGCTTTGCAATCAGAAGCTCCTAATACAAAAACAAAAAAAAGGTTCTTTATGCAGAAATTGCTAAAGAAGCCACAGAGATTGCCATCGTCAGGAAAAATGGTGACCATATTTCCATGATCGACTGGAACAAAACAATAAAAGTACTTGACACCGACTATGTGGTCGATTGAGCGGGACAGCTGGGCAATTCGTGCCCTGCTACGAAGGCCGTCGCTATACAAATCAACAAGCAGTGATTTTGTAAGTGACAAAACCTCAAGCCAGCATGTCCGAAAAGTTATTTCGGAAAAGACACCTCTCTTGCCAGTCTCATGGGAAGAACTGGAGAAAATTAGAGAGGAAAAAAATTGTAAGACCCTTACTGGCTTCATAAGAGGAGTCACAGGGGACATAGTTGATGAAATACTCGCCAAGGTCATTGCATATCAATGCAATGTTAATAAGATCCGAGGCAAAGTTGATGTCATCAAATCTGACATCACACAGCTCGGAAAAGTGCTATATATTAAAGTTAACAAAGAGGCATTTGAAAGCCTAAAATCAATAAACTTTACAATAAATATTGCTTCCGCTGGTAAAGTTCGCTTTCAAGACCCTCGGAAAGCACCGACTATCCAGAAAGCGGAAGAAGAACATGAGGAAGACATGTCCGTAAAAGACCCGAACCACGAGGAAACAGTGGGTAAAATAACTTACAAAAAACCCTCAACTAAAAACGTCGAGATTGTCAACGTCATTCAACCGAAGACCCAGCAAGTGACCAAGTTTAGTGGAGATACTACTGAGGACTGCGCCACAGATGAATTGGCAAACAACATGAAATTTTCCAAGGAGCTACTCAAGTGCCAGTTGGCTCCGGGGAATATCCTTCAAATCAATTTACAGACGATGTAGAAGATATTTAAAAACTAAACACCATAAGAAAAAATCCAAGCCAAGGAAACAATCTACAATAGATATGTTTTTCAACAGGGTTGCTGATGACCTAAAGAAGAAAAACCAAAAGTTATAATTATTCATCAGCTTATAAGTTCATTTTATCTATATATTTATATTTATTATTTCAGTTGCTTGAATATTTAAGAAGGAACTCCACATTACTGTTGTAGCGCATATACCCCTTTGTGTGGTCGCGCTCTTTATCTTATGCATTTATTGTACAATTATATTATGTCTTTGTAATATTATATGTATATATGTATGTATACGGTATACAGTAATAAACCTCTAAACTAAAGTATATTTGTAATGAATCTTTTTACTTGTTTGATGGCAAAAATATTGTGACTTCTTTAATTTCTCATATTTTTTCGATATAGATTTTATGTATATATATATCATATATATCTAGAGATATATATATTATATTAATATATAAGGTACATATCCGTGAAAATAAATATGTTAATGTTTGTACATTGTCCATTTCATCGTGTTCTGAGATATTGATAACTTGTGTCAAACTTTTTCCTCTATGGTAAATCTAATAAAAAGAGTTGTGTCTATTCATATACTCCGATTTTTGTTGATTATAAAAGCCCTTTTCATAATAATAAATCCTTGGATTTCCATATATCTTCCTTTATGTAATATATGTTTCGATCAAGTTTATGTAAAAATTACGTATAAGAGATTTGATCCCGTGGTTGGTCTATTAATAATCATATTTGAAAATAAATTATGGCACATAAAATTCTTAACTAATAAAAGGATTGTTTTTTACCAAACTTCTTAACTATTTAGCTGTTTATTAATATAATAGATATATAACATTGTATAATTCAAAAATAAATAAGGTTTTTTAAATTAATCAGCTCAAGTGATAATTTATTGTAACGTCTTTTAAATAGATATGTTATTATAAACTACAATTTGTATTATATATATTTTAATAAAAATTGTAGTTATATAAATATATAAATAAAAGACGTTACAATAAAATTATCACATGAGATGCTTAATTAATTATTAATTTTTGAATATATTATGCTTTTGATTATCATAATTTGCCTTGCCGTTTGTTATGCCAAAGTTGTTTATTAAAAGTAATAAAGTAAGGGGGTAAACATATTTTAATTATATGCAAAGTTAAAATACATTGTATGTATTATATTTGTAGCTTCAACGCATTATACGCGTAACATACAGCCCCGTGCAGGTAAATTTGGAACAAGTTTATGGCCTCCAGGATCAATAAGGAGAGGTTCTAGAGAAATATTTATTAACAAAAAATACACATTAGACAATTATAATAACTTTTATTCAATGTGTCCTCCCCAGCTTCCACCACAGTCTCCACACAGGACCTGAATGCCCTCACTGACCTGGACACCTCCGCAGCCTCCAAGGACATGGCCACAGACGTGATGAACGACTTAAGGGCCTCCAAAGAGTTGTGGTGGGTCGCACAGGCCTCCCCCTCCAACTTCCCCTACAGTAGTAGTCACAAGGGTTGAGATCTGGGGAGTTGGAGGGCCAGGTCTGAGGATCCCAGAAGTGAGGCACGTTTTCCTTGAGCCATGCCTGCACAGTCTTGGCCTTGTGGGCGGGGGCAGAGTCCTGCTGAAAGGTGTACTTCCTCCAGAGGCCACAGTGTCTATCCAAGGCTTGAACACGTTACTGAGGACCTCCAAGTACACCTCCTGGTTGACCTTTTGCTTGGCTCAAAGAAGTGTGGCGGCATGACGTGGCCCTCACTGCTGATGACACCCAGGACCATCACTGCAGCCGGGTTCTTTGTCCTGAAGACCATGGGGACCTCAGAAGCCTCCCTACAGATCCACCTGTCATTCTGCCTGTTCCTCTTTTTGTTTCACGTCTGTGGCCATGTCCTTGGAGGCTGCGGAGGTGTCCAGGTCAGTGAGGGCATTCAGGTCCCGTGTGGAGACTGTGGTGGAAGCTGGAGGAGGACACATTGAATAAAAGTTGACCATAATTGTCTAATGTGTATTTTTGTTATATAAATATTTCTCTAGAACCTCTCCTTATTAATCTGGATGGCTGTGAACTTATTCCAAATTTACCTGCACAGCCCTGTAGGTACTTTTAAACAAGGATAAATATAGAAAGGTCAATATTAAACTAATGGAATATATATATTTAAATCTCTATTTGCATATGTTGATGTAACAATATGTTAAATTCTGAAAATGATGGATCGTTTATTTATATTCACGTTGAAATGATTAATGTATGTTTTAAAGACTATTACTAAACTTTTTACGAAATAATGTTTGTTTGAAAAAATAGGTAGTCTTGAAAGATAGAATATTTTGAGAAACATAAAATAAGTTTATTTTTGGATACAAGGTCAAGTTATGATATTCTTTCAAATCGTTGTAGTGTTATCAATATTAAAATGTATTATTACGTATGTGGAGTATTTTTAAACTTCTATATGTTTTTAAGTATAAATTTGTCTATATATAATTTATCACCTTAATAAATTTGTACATTTGTGACAATCTTACAAGGATGATTTTAACGCATTTTAATAACGCCACTATCTATGGATCTGGTGGGGATGTTCTGCATGAAGAATGTAAGAAGAAGGAAAGCGGCAACTTAGCGTGGGAAAACAAAATTGACAGCTCATTTGTTAAATAAGTTTTTAACTCTTTTAAGAATTTTAAAAAACCAGGGCCAGATGGTCTGGCTCAATTGTCTTAATTTTTATCAATGGAGTAATATGAACGAATAGCTTTATATATATTTTTTATTTCTAATGTTTTCTTACGTTCCCTGGATATAAAGTGAAGCAAGAGTATTGTTTTTATCGAAACCAAATAAAGTGTACTACATAAACCCTAAATCATACCGTCCAATAACACTCGCAAACAATTTAGTAAAAGGACTAGAAAGAGTAGTTTACTGGTATATAGAATCTGTAACGCTAAAAGTTCCCATGGAAAACCAGTTTGGGTTCCAGATTGGCAAATGTGCCGATACAGCTGGTAGACAGAGTTGAAAGTGCCGTCCTCACAAAAAACATGCTAATATCGTGTTCTTCGACATTGAAGGGGCGTTTGACAATCTTCCGTTCGATGTAATTGAAGAAAACTTGAAGAAAAATGGAGTAGATTTGTGCTCAGCTCATTGGTACAGACACTTCCTTCTGAGTCGAAAAATAGTCTGTACACAACAAGGGGAAATATATATTTCACTCCCACAAGGGGCTGTCCGCAGGGAGGAATTATTTCCCCATTTGTATGGAATTGTGCAATTCAACATATAATAGCCCCCAAACCAGGACCGTTACTCACTATAGGTTTTGCTGATGATATAGCCGTAATTATCACTGGCATTGACCTGACTTCAATGGCAGATATCATTCAACGACGAGTGGATGAAATGAACACCAGTGTGTCCAAAATTGGGTTAAAGTTTTGTGCATCAAAAACCAAAGAATGGTATGCACTTGGGCATGCAAAGTGGACCTTCCCATGATTAAAATCAACGATACACGTATTGAATAGCTTAATCAGTATAAGTATCTTGGGGTCATAATTGATCTAAAACTTCAATGGGGAGCCCATATCGATTATATTGTCAAAAAAAGCCAAAGGACTTTTATTTTCTGTGCGGAATTTGATTGGAAGTAATTGGGGGTTGCAGCCTTTTTATACGCAATGGATTAGGAAGGCCTGCTTGGAACCAATCATTTGTACGGGGCAAGCATATGGGCGCCTAGGAGTATGAATTTGAAAAATACCATGTTAAATTAAGGCGAATTAATAGGCTGGCATGTCTATTAATGTGCAGAGCCATGAGATCCACTCCGACTAAAGCCATGGAAGTTATATTCAATATAAAACCAACACACATAAGCATAAAAAGGTGGGCACTAAGGTCAAGGTTAAGAGTCATGCATAATGTACCAATAAAAAGGCTGAGCAAAAGGTGGAGGAAGTATTATCCAAAAATAATTAGACGTTCTACCGAAAAAGTATGGTAGTCCATTGGAAAAAAATGTCCACAAATCATATTACATGCGTCCATTTGAAATTACCAAGAAATTAATTGTGGATCCCAAATGCCTGAATATTTTTACGGATGGGTGGAGTTGGTTTTGGCTGGTGCATTACCTTTGGAGTTCAGTCCTTTTCAAGAAGGATGCAGAAATATTAACTGGTACAACACGGTATTTCAAGCAGAGTTGGAATGATTTCTACAGGCCGTACGAGCTTTGAATGTGATTGAAAAATACCACGACTCCCCAGTGCATTCCATGTGGATAGTATGGCTGCCATTGAATCTTTATCAAAGAGCAAAGGCTTACTTACAAAACAGCAAAATGCAATATAGAATGAAATGAGCAGGTCGAAGAGGACTATATATATGAAATGGATTAAGGGTCATGACGACAACACTGGCAATGAATTTGTGGATACCTTAGCTAAGATGGGATGTAGTATGATATCTCCATCTAGAGTCAAGTCACTCAAATAACATTAATAAGAGAAATTGAAAACAATACTCGATCGTTATGGCTGAAAGAATGGCATGGTGAATAAAGTTGTCGCCAAACAAAATTCTTCTTGCCTGATCTGAAACAAAGATGGAAGTTACACACTCACACGAGATTTTCAATTCAGAATATTATAAGTTTTGTGTTTGGCCACATATGTATGAAAAAACATCTCAAGGAAATTGGATTGGCGGATGAGGACTCTTGTAGGCTTTGTGGAGAGGAACGAGAGTCTCCCATTCACTTTGTCAACAGCTGTGAAGCCCTTTCTGGTGTAAGGAGGAACCTTACCGAGGATCGTAGGTACGATCGTTGAGGTAAGGGTTGCTGCATTAAATTGCAGTTTCCGTTACCCCATGAGAAGCTTAACCGCATATATTCCTGGAGGAAAAATTGGAAAAAATTGTACATGCTTAAATTTTACTAGCATAGATGGGTTTTTGTAATGAAAGATGCCATATTAATGTTTTTGATCAATTTCATAAAATTGTATCTAGACGTGAAGCAACCATTAGATGAATGAGGTGGTTTTTCCTTTTTTATTTTAAAATTATTTGGTTCTTGATTTTTTACACTTATAGACAGATATTATTTACATATACTAAGCTTATATAGAGGTTATTTTTTTGGCTAAAAACATTTTATTCAGTAAACTGTGGAAAAATTCTTAAATGTAAAAATAAAATACACTAAAATTATATACAGGAAACAGAGTGAAACTGTTCAGGGCAGTTTTTTTTTATATTGTTCAATAGAATTGCATTCAACTGGGTATAAATAAGAATTATAGCATTGAAATTTATCTATCTATCTATATTAGGTTCTTATCAATGAAATAGATCAAAAATGGTCATGCCCTCTCGGGATTCGAGCCTGGCACCCCAACATTGAGAGTTGAGCACGCCTTAACGCACATATTTTAATTTAAATATAAAACAACAAAACATCACGGTCCTATTGTCGATTTGATGAGTTTTAGGTATTCGAGAGAATTTGAAGGAAAACACTTTATCAAATCTCCGGTCCCTGTCTATGACGTCTGGGAATTTTTATTAAGAGGGCTGAATAACGAGCCGCAATCACAGTCATAATTGGTTTAAGGTCTTCGATTCGCATATAAGAGTTATTTGTCAGTCTCTTTGCAATTAATGAGTTCATGTTGAGCAGTGCAAATTCAATAGCGTTTTGATGAGAAGATATCTTCCTTCTTCTCCTCAATGCTCCAAAAAGAATTTTAGCTCTAATCACGTTCGAATTTTAGTCTATATCGCCACAAACGTTTATATGAATAAAATGCTTGATCGTCTTCAGTAGAGGACAATCCACGAAGGCGTGAAATATATTATTGAATAAAAATCCGCAATTATTGCAAGGGTAATATAATTAAATGAGGTCTTCCGAGATTTGGACCCGCCAGCGATTCCACAGGTTCAATTGTATATTATTTTTCCCCATGACGAAGGAAGACTTACTAGATTTAAAAACTTTACCGCTATTATAATACCGATGTCAGATATTAGTTTTGGAAACCAGGGCAAAGAAGGGCGTATGGTTTTTACAGATCTCTGAAGTTGAACCCGAAACTTTCCTTCGCCAAAAGTGGATTCCGATCTCAGGTCATGAAAAGTAAAGAATCCTTTCAACAGAGCGGTTTTTTCTAAAAGAGAGGGGTCGCCAAATCTATTAATAAAAGGTTTGACATTTCTGTTTTGGTAGAAACGTTTGGCTTTACACAAAATTCTTTGCATCGACGCAAGAAGAGGAGATAATTCTTCAAGTTTTTGATTTGTTAAAAGTTGTCCCATATGCAACCACGTATAGTATTTGGAAGACGTATGAACCAGTCGCCATCTTTATTTGGATGAACACCCAAATCCTCAATTATTTGTTATAGCGCTTCGGAAGTATAGAAGCAAGTAGACATAATCCACCACCAATCCTATTCTTAGGTCGCTTGAGAGAAGGGATATAGTATTATGTATTATTTTGTTACTGAGGAGCTGTCGAATTAAATAATATTAATACAGCTTGAATTTTTAAACTAAATATAATTAAATTAGCGTTGTGTTGTAATTTAATTATAGGACTTTAAACTATGTGTAAATAGAGGAAATAAGTTATTCATTATGAAGAATATAGATATTGAAGATAATGTGTGAAATAGATAAACTCATAAACGAAGTCATATTTTCCAAGACATTTTAATATATCTTTACATGATTTATTAAAGCAATCTAATATTTGTTTATTAAGCACTCGAAATAAACAAGTATTATCCGAGTGCAAGATAAATAGTATATTAGGAACTTTTATTTCTTATGATAATAGATGCTTAACAAAGTGCCTAACAAGAAAATGTTGACATCAACAGGCCAAGGAATCACACAATTCTCAAGGCGTCGTCATTTCTTGTTTAACTAATAGGTCGTTCAAAAGATTTTTAGGCTTTGCAATAGTTCATCAATCATCTATAGTAATATGTATCTTCCCATAAATATAGTTAAGTTTTCAAAATAGAATTTAAATTTGCTTTGCTTTATGTTTTTTAACGATACTTGAGATTAAAGATCAACCGAATAATTGGTTCGAAAAAGCTGTTGCACAAACTATTGGAGTCGGCGAATTTGCCTCCGACAGTAGGTCAAGACTTCAATTTTTAACTGCTTTTTTTTCATATATTTATTATTTTTACTCTATGTTTACTGATCAGTTCTGCATTACTATGTTCATACATTTATTTAAAACTACTAGATTGTGTACTTATCTAAATTCATATATTTTTTGATATATGTTATACTTTAAATATGATGATGATCCTATAATTTGCTATTTTATAAGTTTGGAATACTTGATGCTTGACCTTTATTTGAAATTGTATAAAATATAAGAGGTGAGGAAAAAGTATTTTGGTCATCTCGCTAAAGTACTTTATTGCAAGAAAAAAAACCCTGTTGCAATTAATGGGGTTTCTTCCATGATTTAATTGTGTCTTTAGTGAACTAAATGTATGAGTAAAATAAAGAAGGCAAAACACTGGATTATTATAATAACTGGATTCACAACTGTGAAGAAAAGTTGAACTCACTTTAAGACACCAGGAATGTAGTTGAAATGACTGAAGCCGTATATACTCGTAGTATACTTCTTAGTATTTTTCAAATAACTCAAATACACAGAACGATTTGCGTACACCAATCCCCTATCCAAAGAGAGATTTATTTTCCTATATTATATTACATCCATAATATATATAGTTATTTAGACAGAGCAAGAAATGTGTGTACATGTATTGACAAATTTAAGAGAAAAATAAAATCCTATTTTTAAATTGATTCAATACTTTTCTTTACATAAACAGCTCAGTTCTATTTATATGTGTATAATTGCTTGCTTGTATACTATATAAATAGAGTTTTTCAATTCTAGGAAAAAATTATATATACTTTGTGGAATGGAGCTTCATGTTATGTAAATGATTTAAAGTAATTTTCATCCTTTCATATATATTTTATATTTATATAAATGTCTGAGCACAATAATTATAATATATGCAACAAAATAAATTGAAATATACATATACTTTGGTATTAATCGATGTTTTTTTTAATGATAGCATCAAATATATATTGTCCATATTTATGAGGGAAATTAATGTGAATATTTGTAAGCAACGACACGAACAAGGCTATTTTCATCCGAAAAGAGGCTTATTTTTTATTTTCAGTTAAGTTGACAATTTAAAAAACTATGTATTTTTTCAAATATAAGCATAAAACTAAAAAATAAAATTCTATCAAATCATGTGGAAAAAAAACTATCGCTTCATTTGTTTACAAGGACTGATGACAACTTTAATATAATTTCTCTCAGACTACTGAATGGCCAGCTATTGATCACTCTAACAAAATATATACATTTCTTTAAGGACTGTTTAACGTCTCAGTAGGCTCTAATTCGTTTAGAATTGACTTGGCAGTCCCCAGTTATTCTTATGACTATTGTTTTTTACCCCTTGCTGTATATATTTAGTTTTTGATTCAATATAAAAAATACTCTTGGAAACCAGAAGTCATCCCTTTTGTTCAAACCGTCATAGTTAAATTATGAGCTTCTTCCCTCCCTTGGCTTTTTCTTTCAAATACTCAACATCCTTTGGCAAAGAAATAATACAGCTCTTAGAAAAAAAATATATTTATATTTCTCTGAAAAAAAAAGTAATAATCTGGAATAAATGTATCGTGCCATAATGTTTGCTTAATATAAATGTGTGGGAAACTGCTTTCTACCCTTCCATGCAAAGCCAATCCACACAAAGAGTATTTTATAGATTTGTGTATCATTCATAACCTTTGTCACGAATAAAGTCGTTTTGGTATACCTTGAAATTTAATAAATCATACTAATGTGATTTAGTTCCTTCTTCCTAACTTATTTCAATTATGAAATAATTGTAATGACTTTATTATGTAAAAAGTACATTTATAACTATAAATTTTAAAGCATTATTGCTTAAAAATTGGGATACTTTTTTTGGTGTTTTTAAATCCGTTTCGTATTTTTTTTAAATATATTTCAGTTCTAAAAAATTCCAGAGTAATTGCGTTAAAAACAAAACATAAATAGACATTGTAGTCTAAAACTATTACTTCGAAGAGGAACAACACCAATTTTAACAATGGTTGAACATAATCAAATAATAAAAATAACTTTAAAAATGCACAAATATACTTTAAAAACGATAATCAAATATTATAGAAACATCATTTGAAGTTTTAAGAATGGGGCGTAAAATCTTTAATTGAGATAGTGAACTTGATGGGAAATAATTGATCTCCTCTGAAGCAATGGTCCACGAATCATTACGAACAGACGGAATTTTGAGAGAAAATGCAGCATATCTGGCTGCAGCTGATACCAAAATTGATCTTAGGTCCGTTGGCTTCACGCACTCCCGTTTTGTTAAAGAACTGGCAATTTAGAGACATTCTACGTACAAAATTAATACACTAACTTTTAAGTTTAAAATAGGATATATTAATATAAAAGGAAATTTTGAGACAGCGTATTTTGTTCAATTTAATAGTCGATTAAAATAGCTCCACCATAAAAATGGGATTGTGTTTTTTAAAGAAATTGTTAGGGTCAAATTGACCCATTTGTACTTTTAAAAACAGAAAAAGTACCATTTGATGTAATAAATATTATGCCTAAAATATAACTTTGCTATCAAATCTTATAATAGCTTTTCAAAAAAGTCATACTGTTCGTCCAAGGGTCAATTTTGACTTACTCCTAAGAAAGGGCTAATACTTAACTGTGTAAAGAGGAAAACTCAGCCATTTATGATCCGTGTGATGAGTAACAAGTTGCTTGTTCACTCAAAAAATATTTGGATAGAAAAAATTAGCTTTTCTATTATAAAGCAATTAAACAGAGGCGGGTCAATTTGACTCGTAGGACGGCCAAATCGTATAATCATAGGAGAACTGCAAAACCAAATTTACTTTTTTTAATTTGTAAAATCGAATATGCGCTTTGCATACTGCTCAAACTGTTTCTTATTGAATAATATTTGCCAAATATAATAAATATGTTAGTTATATGGGTATGTTCTTTATATATATATATATATAATATATTATATATATATTATATATATATATATATATATATTATATATTTCAAAACAGTATTTTTATTTCGATATCTGGCATGAAAGTAAAGAAAAGATCAATTTAGTAGGACGAAGTATTGATCATATTAAGTAACTACTATAAGGTGATGATTGAGGTTGCATTCAATATTATTGTGATTTGTTACGAAGAAAAAAAACAGGTTTGCCTTTTTATTTACAAGTTCCTTAAATAATTTGATAACAATATTGAAATGCAATTTCCAAATCACAGTAACTCTCTAAAAAATAAAATTATTTTTGACACTTGTAAATAGTTATATGTAAATAAAAAGGCAAACCTATTTTTTTCTTCGTAACAAATCACAGTAATATTAAATGCAACCTCAATAATCACCTAAAAGTAGTTACTTAATATGATCGATACTTCGTCCTACTAAATTGATCTTTTCTTTACTTTCATGCCAGATATCGAAATTATAAAAACTGTTCTGATATGCATTGACATATACCAAAAATGTATTACATATTGTAATAGTCAATAAACTCGAAACAAAAAATATATCACCGCTTAAATAGACACTAAAATATGGTCAACTTTTTGAAATATATAGCCGATTTTTTCGATTAGTACGAAAGATATATAAATTATAAAAACGGATTTGAAATGCACAGAATGGTAGAAAAATAAATACTACTTACATTTGTGGTTATTCTTACTTTCCACGAAGATAACTGGGCCTGAACCATTAGAAATGATTAAATTGTAAATTTCAAAAAAGGTCATAAAGGCCAAACCTTTTTTGGACAAATTTTAAGTGGCATTTTGCAATCTACGTAAAAAATGGGACTCTTATTAGAAATTTCAGCAAAGGGACAAATAAGGACCTTAATTTTATTACATAATGTTATCTGTATATTTATGTAAAGACAATATAAGAATTTTTTTTTGAATAAATAAATAGCGCTACACAGAATATAGTATTACTTTTATTAGATATCAAAATTACCATTTCAAACTCAATAATACGATCACAACAAGTGTTTTCAAATGAAGCAAAGATACTTGCAGATTAAATACATTTCATCTTAAGGAGTAAATATAAAGACTTGCCAGGCCTTCAGGAGGTGTCTTGAGGCCATTGTGATCGCTGACGGTGGCTACATCAATGATTGATGTATATATATGCCATACAACTATATGTTAAAGCTTTTTCCTTAATTTATGAATATTTGCTGAAATATAATTAGCTAAAGTTAAAACTACGAAGTGTAACAATTTCTGCGTTCCACCCGGTATATATACCGGGTCCGGGACAGAAATTGCAACATTTACAAAAATCCAATTGAGATTACAAGAGGTTTCGAACAAAATGTTCCGCTATACAACTTCAGTAGCAGTGTTTATGTTTATGCTTTTATGTTATTATAATTTTCCTCTGAGAATAAGCAGAGAGATGGAACGAGACCGTAAAGTTCAAGTGTTGACGCTTCTTGGCGCGGATAAGACTCCAACTGAGATTGCGAAGCAACTGAACGTGGCAAGATCGACCATTTACCGCCTCAAGAAGAAGCTGGACATGAACCAAGGGATCGAGAGGAAATCTGGGAGTGGTAGCATGTACAAATTGGAACCACAATTGATTTGTGATGTGATCCAAAGGGCTCCAACCACCAGCATGAGAGCTCATGCCAAGGACCTTGGTGTTGATGAGAGTACGGTCAGGAGGGCTGCCAAGGAGTGTGTTGGCAAGTCCCTAGTGATGTTGGAGAGACCATTAATGACACCTAAAATCAAAGTGATTATCTCCAACGTTGCAAGGGTCTGATCAATGACCTGAAATCTGCACCATCTGGAAGGATCATCATCTTCAGTGATGAAAAGACATGGACTGTGGTTTTTGGCCTTTGAAGATGTTAATGAAGACCTTAGAACAATTACCACTACTTCAGCCATGTCTTTGGGCTTTGTAGCATCATCAGGGGATACAATGCCATTGATTTGGTTTCCCCGAGGATTTCGCTTGAATGCTGCCACGTACATTGAAAAGCTGCGCACCAAATTTTTGCCATGGGTTGAGGCAACATTTCCAAACCAAGAAGTGGTGCTCCAACAGGATGGAGCACCATCCATACAGCAAAATCCGCCCAGAAATTTTTATCAGATAACATCCCATTTTGGGATAGGGAAAAGTGACCTTCATGCAGCCCTGATGTAAACCCTTTGGACTTTTCTTTTTGGCCGTATGTGCAGGCCAGGGCCTGCAGAATTCGTCATCCCAATATTGAAGCAATGAAGACCTCCGTTGATGAACACTGGGATGTAATGGACGCTCATTACATACGGTCTGTTTGTCAGGCCTTCAGGTCCCGTTTAGAGGCTGTTGTTGCTGTTAGGACGGATATATAGAAGAAAAAAATAAGAGTGTATGAACAGTTTTATTTTTTTAATTTTCTGATTAATCCTTTTAACTGACACAGAGGGGCGTAAAAAATATACTAGGTAAGTGTTGCAATTTCTGTCCTGCACCCGGTATATATATATATATATATATATATATATATCCGGAAAGGACCGGTCACTTTTCTATGGATATTCTTTTCTAAAAAAAATGTCGTCACTTTTTTGTGGAAATTCTTGTCTTTAGAATGTCGAAGGAACGAAAATATATATTATGTCCTGGCCCGGTTTTGGCCCGGCCGGATCCCGGTGAAAAAAGGTGTCCCGGTCGTTTCTTGATATTATTTATATATGTATCAGAAACGACCAAGACGCCATTTTTCGCCAGAACCCGGCCGGCCGGGACTTAAATTTTTCACGCCGGGCCGGGACTTAATATGTATTTTCGTGACTTCGTTATTCTGAAGTGACGACGTTTTTTCAGAAAATAATTTTCAAAAAAAAAGTGACTTTTTTTTTAGAAAATAATTTCCAAAAAAAAAAATCTCAAAAAAGGGATGACGTTTTCTTATTGTTATAAGAAAATATTATTTCGAAAATTCTTTAAAAAAAAAACGTCGTCACTTTATGAATGACAAACGAAAGAAAATATTTAAGTCCCCATCCGGTGTCTAAAAACGGGCCGGGACGCTCAAACAACAGGCGGGATCCGAGCCTGATAGTCGTCGTTCCCTGATATATATATATATATATATATATATATATATATATATATATATATATATATTATATATATATATATATATATATACATCTTCCCGTTTTTATTTAGTCTATTATATGTCCATGTATTTATCACAATTTACCTGTCCTTATTCTCCTTCATGCGTAACAGAAAAGGTTTATGTGTTTGGTCAACAATGACCATGGGCATACTCTCAACAAAGCATCCCTAAACATCTATCTACATTATTAATATATCATATCATTCTGTTTCTAAGATATGATACAGACCACTGGAACATGAAGATACAAAATATAATTTATTCATGTACATAGGAATATAAATAATATGTCTGGAGAGACAACTAAGATAGATTAATTGAATGATTTTATTATTATTTGAAATGGATAGTACTGAGAATATAAACAGACATTAATCAACAAGAATACTCTACTGTATAAATGGTTATATTTGTAAATATGGTGGTTGTCAAGATATTTTTACATTAAATGTGGATCTAACTATCACAAAATAGTTTTTTTGTATATTTGGTTATGTAGAATTGCATTAATATGAATATCAATAATATTATGGCGTAAAATTTTGTATATCGAACCTTGGATATATTCAATTAGGTTGACCAAAATTATTTTCCCCTCTGAAGACGAGCTTGCGTCTTTATCATGGAGAGCCCAGCACCTTTCCACTGAGCGTATGCGTTTTGGATCGAAAATAGATTTAAAAACATTTATTCATGGAGTCCTTCCTTTCCAGGTGTCTATTGTTTTTTGTGGTATTTCAATTTAGTTAGATTTATTATTATTATGGTTGATCCGATAAATCCTAATGAAATCATAAAGATAAAATAGAGAACTTATTCCCTTCATCTGTATTTTTGTGTCCAATATAAACAAAGTAGTTTGTACTTCGTCATCGTAAGCTGATCAAGAGATAGATTATATCTTTATGATCAGCTTACGATGACGTAGTACAAATTACTTTGTTTATATTGTACACAAAAATACAGCTGAACGATGTTTGTCTGCTATATAAGGGAATCAGCTCTCCATATCTGTATATCTCTATTAATGAAACAGACCGTTCTAGGCGCAGTGGCCGTGCCCGCTTTTGATGTTTCTGTTTTGAATGTTTCTGTTTCGCCGTGAATGTGAGTGGCCGTATTCCTACTCTGCAGTATAGGTTTTGCCGTTTTAATATGAAGCAAAAAAGGAAGAAAAAAGCGTGCGCTCAACATCCGATAATTGATGCTAATCAAAATTACCTACATAACGAAATAGTTTTTTTGTACCAAATATCTTGACGTTTCAAAATAATTAAAGTCACCTGATCATGATAAGGGTTACAAATAAGGATGCATTTCTCTTCAACTCATTTCTTTTAAGGACATGAACCCAGGTGTCAGTGATCATCAAAGAAGGTGCTTCCTATGATGAATAAGACATATATGCCATGTCATTCGTGCTAACGGCTACGGACTCGGATCCGGACTCTCGGATTCGTCCACTTTTAATGACTCTGATATTAGTTCGAAGGCTTGTGATCCATTCTGTGAGGACTTGGATACTCAAGACTCATGAATGTTTATATTAACGATTTGAACTAATGAACTGTATTTTCGGCTGTTCCATCCAAGCTGTATTATTTTTGATGTTTTTAGAACAATAATTCTAACGTTATTAAAAGGGATACGATCTTTCTTTCGCTATCAATATATATTTTCTGGAACATATTTAATGAACAAGAACAATGAAAACATGCTTGCTTTTGAATATTTGAAAGTTAACTTGATTTTAATATGAAATTGATAGATTTATCAAGTGTAATTTTACTTTAAAACATATACAAAATTCAATCAGGCGGCTTTTAGTATTTTTTACGTTTATCATGAATAGTTTAAATAAGTTTTGAGTAACTATTTGAATAAGTTTTTCGTAGCTGAAAGTCTTTAGAAATCGAAAAAAAGATATATCTTTATCTGAGATGGGTCGATTTGAATTTATAGATATAATACCGAGGAGGTTTATTTATAGGAAGATTAACTTAAAACAATAAATAAAAGTAAAAAAATCCATGTTATATACATATATCTATCAAATAGATGAAAAAAAAGTTGGAACAGTTTTAGTTCTTTTCCTCGAAAAATGAAAGTTATTATTCACATTTGTATAATTAAATAATATCTTAAATAAAAGTTTTGTTTCCTGATATTAGTGAATGCATCTCAAAAATATATTTTATTTACACATTATTCATATTAAGTGTTTATATTTCAAATTGTTTAGGATAATTATTAAGGGCAGGAAATTCGCTGATTGATAAAAATTATCGAACATTGGTTAACGTGCAATTAATGCAAATTTATGCAGTTTTAGTAAAATAATGACCCATTAATATATATATATAATATACATATACTATTAATGGGTCATTATTTTACTAAAACTGTATAAATTTGGATATATATATGTTATTTGTAGCACTATGAAATACTTCCAATCCCCCCTATTTTTCTGAAAATGATTGAAAACTTTAAAAAATTAAAAACCCTTAAAAACAATTTAGATGGGATATTGATTTCACCCCACGAGATATTTGTTTCTTCATGAGATACATATAATAAAAGCCATTTAAATGGTGCGTATTTCCTATTTCTACAACTTGTGTCAATGCCATCACTCTAGATAACTTTTGCCATCCGATTGTTGAACTATAAAAATATTTATAGTAAAAATAAAACTATACCTTTTGTAATAAACGAAGAGTATTTGTATTGTAATTATTGGAGTAAACTTTATTGCACTAAATATCGTATTTTACACAGGTAAATGAGCATCTCCATGTTCCGTACGGATGACGGGCATTTTTTGCCCTACTTTATTATTTTTTCTTCATGATATAAGGGATTTATAATCATCGTCGTGCAGATATGAAGAGCTCTCGTCGAGCTCCACAACATCATCCCTTAGGAAGGATCACTTGGACTGTCTCATCAAGAAGGTTCTGTTTGGATGCAAAAGGAAGCTCATGACGTTCTTTTTATTAGATGCAGAAGAGACATTATCCCCAAAACTCCTTCATTTTCTAGACGTTGAGGAATTGACTGTCCGTAGTGTTCTATGTTGGGGTTAACGAATGTGAAGAACTCACTAGACTCTTGGGGCTTCCAGGAGCCTTTGGATCTTGTACATGCGTAAAGGAGATGTGCACGTTTGGGAGAAGCAGATCATCATGTCTGATTGTGTAAGCCGCCTTTATAGTATGGAGGCGGGAGTTCCCGGACTTTTTCATGGATGGAGAGTTTTTTCCTATATGATTCGCTAGAATTTACATCTGACTTGATATAAATAAATATTATTAGTGTATGGAACCTTGGATCATGGATGGAGAGGGTTTGGGGGCGGATGGAGAAGATGGACTGGTCGGAATCGACACTTCTTATGTGGCTTAAAGGATTGATGGCTGTCCACTTGCAAGGCTCTGTAACTTGTTTTTTAACATTTTGATATGAGGGAGATCATATCTATCAACACTAAACATTATCTCACCATGTATTTATTTTGATCACATCCCTAATTTTGATCAGCATCAATTATCGGATACTGAGCGCACGCTTTCTCCCTTGATTCTTCCTTTTTGTGGCTATACTGTTTATGCTGTACACGACATCTACCTATTAAAACGGCGAAATCCATATATTGCAGAGTAGGAATATGGCCACTCACATTCACAGCGAGAACGGAAACATTCAAAACAGAAACATCAAAAGCGGCACGGCCACTGCGCCTAGAACCGAAACAGACAGCTGCGCGTCACTCATCCGTTCTCCTCTTGATATACATCATTTTATTATTTAAAATTATTTAATTTACGGAGTCATGAGAAGTTCCATCGAAAAATACCAATTTATTGTCACGGTATGACGAA
>CP045894.1:29848340-29925732 GCA_013387185.1 Caligus rogercresseyi | reverse complement strand
GGCGAACAACATACTGGGCAAGTCCCAGGCCTCTCTTCCCGCCTCATGAATGTAAATGGTACTGCTACTGTGGTAATTCCGGTGCCGCTGAGACCATGAATCAGGTTTATATGGAAAATTGACCAATTACGTGCGGGTCTTGAGGATATCTCGCCCCGATGTCCGACTGGCCTGAAAAGACAGAGTCATTCCACTTCTCTTTTGCGAATGCTGGCAGGATAGCTAAGATTATTGCTTCATTGAAGCCCACGGGGAGGATGGCATTCAGTATCCATCCTCAAAAAGGGTTCTAATATCTTAGCTTCTCCTATTTCGCATGTAGTTAATGTATCCCTTTCCTCTGGCATCGTTCCCATCGCTTTCAAGACTGGCATTGTCTTCCCAGTTTTCAAGGGTAAAGGGAAGTTATCCACTGATCCAGCCTCTTACCGTCCTGTCTCTATCCTTCCAGCCATATCTAAGGTTATCGAGACATTGGTAAAAAGAGATTAGAGCAGCACCTGGCTAAGCTGAACGCGCTACCCACTACCCAGTTCGGCTTTCGGCAAGGGAGGTCCACAACGCGGCACTTGCCTCAGCGCATGCGCAGTGGCTTCGTGGTAAGCAGGATGGAAAGGTTGTTGGTATTCTTGCCTTCGATCTGTCTTCTGCCTTCGATACTGTCGACAAAAATCAACTGCTACCCAAACTTGAAGCACTTGGGGTCAGGGGAACTCCATTACAATGGTTTTCCTCCTATATGTCTGGAGGTAGACAATGTGTCGACTGGAATGGTGCGAAGTCCTCCCTTCTACCGGTCAAGTTTGGTGTTCGCCAGGGAAGCATCTTGGCCCTCTGCTCTACTTGACCCTAGTTGCAGATATGCCTGCCTGTCTGGGCATCCATGACGAAGACAACTCTGGATACGCAGATGACACCTGCATTTGGGCTGTGGCCAACGACCTCACCACCATCGGGAGACTTCTAACAGAAAGGGCAGAAGCGTTCTATCGTTTTGCGACGGGGAATGGTCAAAATGAACGCCTCCAAGACGCAGCTCCTCATTGGTGGTAGTGCCAAGGCTTCTGAGGTCAAAACATTTACCATACCAATAGATCGAGTAGATGTGAGGCCATCCAGGACAATTGAGCTCCTTGGAGTCACGTTCGACGCTGCTTTCTCCACCAGTCCCCATGAGGCCAATGTGGTGCGGTCAGCAAAACAGTGTGCGGCGCTGATTAGTCGTCTTTCGTTCCACCTCCCACGCGGAGTATATTTGCAACAGTTGGCCAAAGGTCTTATGCTGGGTCGAGTCAGCTACGCTGCCGCAGTGACCAATGTACCTCGACTAAAAACCGACGTAACTGGTCCACCGAAGGCTGCAAGATCGATCCAGGTTTCCATAAACAACGCAGCTAGGTCTTTACTTGGCGTAAGGGCTAGCGTTCACATGCGGATCGATGATCTGCTCCACAAAGCCGGACTTCCATCCCTTAATGGGATATCAGTTCGGGCTGTGGCTATGGAAACCTGGAAATGCTTTGCAAGCCGGGATGGTAGCAATGGCGACCGAAACCCGGTAGGCAAGATCTTATTCGGTGCCCAAGGTGGGGTCAGATCGACTCGTTCTCGGACTGCCGGCCTCATCCGATCTCCTCTCCCTAAGTCGGTGGCCACATTTGTCACCAGTGCTGCAGCTATTTGGAATAGTAGTCCTAAGCTTCGCAACGCCAAAACCATGAGGGAAGCCTATGTAGTTGCCAAGTCTTTGGAAAAATGTGCCCCTATATAGCAGACAATGGTTTTTTTAATATTTTATTTATTTTTGTTTTAAATTTAAGGTTTTTTTTTTCTTCGTCGAAGAAACCTTTTTTTTAATTATATATTATATTTTAGTATTTGTTCGATTTATATAGTTTTATATATATATATACATTGTATAACTTTTTTTAAATTCCTGACATCCCTGACTAGCCAAAGTGCTAGGATGTTTCTTGGGAAATAAAGACGATTACACACACACACACTACCGTCGCTATAGATTACGAGCAGATAGATATAGTATATAGGGGAACATTTTTCCATAGACCTGACAACTTAATATGCTTCCCTCATGGTTTTGGCGTTGTGAAGTGTAGCGCTAGTATAGTAATATGGATGATTTTTATTTGCAATATACATTCTCAATTGTAAATTATTAATGTATCATAATTTTTACAATTGTATAGATATATAGTCGAAAATCGGATATGCAAGTATGGATAATATGTGGATGATAAAATATAGGATATTTTATAAATAATTTGTTTTTATTATATTTTATATCAAAAAGAAATTTAAAATAATTATTTAATTTTTGCTATTCCCAATATGCAATTCCATTTTGTTCAATATACGAACAATCAAAATATTTTATCAACTAAATACAAAGAAAGGGTTTGATCAAGTCTCACTGTGAAGGATAAAAATCACTTTTGTCAAGAGGTTTATATTTATATATAATTTAATGAATTTCCTGAGTCCATTTATAATTTTCAAGGGACATATTTTTTTGTCATACTATTCAGCATTTAATCATCTCTCTTAAACACACAACCATGATGTTTAGTTACAACATTATCATATTGATAATGAATAGTTTATGTTTGGAGTGTTTTTATTATTATTTAATTGTGTTAGAAAAGAGAATGTGCTTTGATAGATAAATAAGTGTCTCTGATTCTACGACCCCTATTATATATTTTTTACTTGTTGACATAATACAACTATGATAAACATTGCTGAGTGTCCGGATTAATTTATAGAAAATAGACATTTTATGCGTTTATAAACAATTGGATATATATATATAGGGTATAGAAGCAATACGTGGACTCTTAAATAACGCTAAAAAAAAAAAAAATACAAGGGCGGGTGTTTATATTTTTTTGAGATGTTGATTTATAGTTGTTTTAAGCATAAATGATCAATAAAAAACAATCGTCAATTTCAAAAATGAGCGAGCAGGACGCGAAAAGGAAAAGGACCTAAGATCTGCTAGACGCGGAATTCGAGGTGGGAAAGATTATGGACATTTTCAAGTGCTCCAGGAGCCACGTTTTCAAGGTTGACAAGATGAAAAAGAGAGGAAAGCAGGAAGTGGTGGCCCCAATTTAAAGAGGACTCCCGAGTTCCTGAGGAGACTGGAGAAGAAGATCAAGGAGGACCCACAAATCCATGAACCGCCTCTCCAATGACTTCTCTGTGGACCCATGACCATCAACGGGGAGTGAGGGGGTAATTGGTGTAAACCTCATACACGAGGACTCTGAAGCACTTGTTGACGGAGGATATGAAGAGGAAAAGCTCACAAGATGCAAAAAAAGTCCTCACTTGGTTGAATGTTAATGGCTCCATTGTGAAAATCTTCTCCGACAAGAAGATTTTCACCGTGGACCAATTCTACAACAGGAGGAATGACCGGTAGCTTGGGGAACAACAGAAGAGGTACAGGGGGGTGTACCGTACAAAACATCCGGAGCAGACAATGGTCCTGGGAGTCGTGGAGTCAGACGGGAAGAAGATGCCTCCCTTCTTTTTCAAGGCCGGCGAGAAGATTCACAAGGAGACCTACTACAAGTACTACAAGGTCCTCAGGTACACAGTTTTTCCATGGCTGAAGGCCAATTACTCCGAGGGAAACTATGTTGGACGCAGGATGGTGCTCCATCACACACGTCGGACCTGTGTCAGAAGTTCTGTACCAACATGGATCATTTTTGGCCGAAGGACATGTGGCCCTCCTCCTCGCCGGACCTGTTTGACTTCGCCGTGTGGGGCAAATTGGAGAGGAAGACCAACAGGACTCCTCATCCAAATGTGGATGCTATAAAGACCACCATCAGGACGGAGTGGGACAACATGTTGAAGGAGTTCCTCATAAGCTCCTGCAAGGCTTTCCGGCGCCGTGTGGAAGCTGTCATTGAAGCTGAAGAAGGCCACATCGAGTGAGAGTGCTCACAAAGGCCCTGCCTATTAGTTTTGTTAAAAATATAATAATTATTATTTATATATATATATATATATATATATATATATATATATATATATATATATATATATATATATAGCTACTCTACAGTTACCTGAGGGAATATATGCATAATATATATGATGAGGAACCCTGCCAAAATAAGGAGTCGAGACGGGCACTAAAAATATGCTTCGATTTATTCACAATATAAAACACAATATAAGAGATGTTGAAGGGGGGCTTCTTCAGAGACAAATGACTAAAAAAAACATCTTAAAACCACGGTACAAGGCGGCTATACAAACAAGGAGATCCCGTCCATATATATATATTATTTTTTTGAAATATCTATCTTCCATTTTCTCTTTATTCAATGATTTATTATTAAATGTGTTACAGTGATCGGATTTGTTCAAATATGCGCTGTTTTGTTCGATAATCTGTTTTAATTTAGACAGCAACTTCATAATACCTCTTAAGTAGATGCCCCCTCCATATTTATGAAGAACTGGGACCCACTTTTCACAAGCCTCTTTTGAATTCAACTTTACACCACCAAGGGCTTTTGTCATGGACAAAACAAGAAAATAATCACTTTGCGCTATGTAGGTGCTAAATATTCGGATGTGATAAAACCTCCCATCCGAGCTCCTGTAGCTTCTGACAAGTCATCAATTAAGTTTGTGGTGGGGCGTTGTCTTAGTGGAACACTACAGACTTCTTGTTGGCCAATTCTGGACGCTTCTTGCAAGCGGTCTTTTTACTTGCAGTAGAGGGCAGAATTAAGTGCTTGGTCATATGAAATCAACTCAAAGTAGATTATTTCCTTCCAATCCTACCAAACACACAGCAAAACCTTCCTGGCATTCAATCCCTTCTTGGTCTCTGTTTGAGACGACTCACTGGGCTTCGGCCAAGACCATTTTCGCTTTATAGTGTCGTATTGATCCTTTTTTTTGGTTGCAATCACCACCCGCTTCAAGAATGGGTTGAGTTCGTTCCTTTTCAGCAGTATATCGCAGGCGTTAGTTCGGTCTAGAATTCTCTTTTTGTCAATTCATGCGGTACCAAAACATCAAAATCCAGCCTTCTGCAGATAGATTAAAATGGATTGGTGACTAAACACCATTTCCTGGGCCAAGTCACGAGATGTCACATGCCGTTATAACTCGATGTATATAATTTGATCTGTTTTGTTTGTTTGTTTGAGGGTAGGATTCAAGAGTACGAGTCTTGAATAAAAGGCAGAATCGAATTAACAATGTTAGCCCATTCCATAGAACACACAATCGATTGAACCATGTTGTTCACTCATTCTACCTCAGTAAGCCAACAGTGTACACAACTTCACATATTTTTTTATCAATTGAAATCATGATTAAATATGAAAAATGTCTTTTAGATTTATTTAAAAATATATTTGGCTTGTGCTTGTTTTTTATCAAACAGTTTCTCTTTGTTATTTAATGTATATCTTAAATTGAAAAGGCTTAAAAGTATTTAGTAATGTTTTCAATTTTCTCTGGAAACTTTTTCAAATAGATTTGTTTGCATATTTGAATTTACTGTCGATTTGATTCAGGCAGAATGAATATACATTTATAAGCTCTTATATATCTTAAAAGAAAGACTAAGTTTTTTGAATAAATTTCCCAGATGCTGTATATAAAAGATGTCAAAGATATTTCCAATAAATATTTGACAACAACGTTCTAAAAACTATATTAAGAGTAAAAATATTATTAATGTTAAACTTTTTTCAGTAATAATAATACTTTCAATGGAGTTATATATATATATATATATATCTTTATTTGAGATAAAAAAAAGAGATTATCTACATATTTAATGTGCCTATGTATATATAAATATACGTATATCTGGAAAACAGAAAACATATCAAATTGAAATGTATATATCTATTAAAAGTATGTTTATAAAGATCACAGAATAGTTCTTGAGCATTCCAGAAAAATAAATACTTATGGAAAAGTTGAGTTAAGTGTAAAAATTGAGGGATTATTTTGCTTTCTTTTTGTTTAAAAATAAATAAATAATATGAATGATCTCACCATAATAAAAATGAAGAAAGTCTTATATATCTTTCTGAAAGGCAACTTTTTGTTTAAAATATCCTATCGATGAACTTATTTGGTCATTATTTAAATGTCTTTAAAATGCTGCTTCAAAAATTTGATAGTTTAAAAACAAATCTTGTTTGTGAATAATCGAGTTCATTTTAAGTAATATATAATGTTTGGTGCTGATCTTTCTAATCTTAAACAAGATAGATTATCAATATATAATGAATGGATTAGTTTAGATACATTTAATGGCAACCATTTGTATAACCTTATGGCCTTTGTACTACTTTAAAGATGTAATCGATTAATATATCCAATGCTCCATTTCCGTGAAGCAATTATCTTTTTCCCGATCAATCCTAAAGGCATCTAAATTTTCATCTTTAATTCACCTAGCATAACTGTAGGAGTTTTGGGGAAATTATCAAAGTGAATGCAATTAAGTTTCATTTTATTAGTTGGCAATTAGTCGAATTCGACACGATAACATTTGCAATTTAATAACTTTAATATTTTAGAAGGAGTCTCTTTTTATTTTATTGTAGCGTAGTTTTGTGCATTACTCTAGTAATGTACATTTTCTTTATTTGTATATCGTTTGTAAACAATAAATAAATTTTAAATGAACATTTCCAGTTTGTTTTACGATATTGGAATACAGGAAAATCATTCCCTTTAGTGGAAGAAATAAAGATGAGCTAGCATCTCATTCAGTTTGATTCAATACGTTAAGCTATTTTATTTTTCACTTGACTCTTTTTGGTAATGACAAGTTTCATATAAAAATCATGAAAAGAATGAAACCTGAAGTGTCATACAACTTGTTTTAAATTATGTTTAGAGTCTTTTGGCAAAAATAACATCAAGAGATCCTTTTTGTGTTTGTTGTGGAAAATATTTTACTTTAAACTTTCTCTCCAATACATTTTGTTGAAATGCTTTTCCATGGAAAAAAAAAAAATATTTAATGAATATAGAGCACGGAAAAAACAATATCGGCTCTCATATTATATGAAATGCTCCAAATTACATTAGCTATGATTATATTAATGATGCTGGTTGAGCAAAAATTCTTGAAAGCATATTGCTTTCGAACTTCATGCATGCCCATCATCAAGTGGGTCTGTGTAATTAAGAAAAATTGTGTATACCATATAGGTAGTTGATAGGAGTGAAATGAGGGAAATTATGTTGCTATGATGTGAGCCAATATGAAAGTACCTGGAAAATACTTCATCTTCCCTTTCAAAACGTCAGGGAATAATATAGAGTCCAATTGTCATTTCTCCCTCCTGACAAAGTCAATTGTGCTTGTAAAAGTCCAAGTCTACTTTCATGTAATGCATTTCAAGTAAGAATCAGAGTTACTTTTTGGCAGGTCGAGTTTAGGCTTTAATCAATGACGTGGCCAGAGGTCTTCTCGACAGCAGAAGGTACGTGAATATGAAAGAGCTAAAGGACAGGTCAAGCTCAAGTAATCTCAACCATGCCGTTGCTCAATTGGAGGCTGACATGAATGCCAGGACACGGTGGGCCAAGTACAATCTCCAGAGAGCACCTCTGCCCAATAATATCTCTGGTGAACGCCCTCACAGTATGGAATGCATGTGATGATATGCAGGGAGCTTCCACAATGATTTGACGAGTCGATGATTAAGATATGTAAGACCATTCCTCAATAAAAACAAGTCTTTGGCTGTCGTAGGTGTTTTGAAATGTTTTAGTTTCTTATTTCTATTATATAATTATTGCATACTAGCTCCATGAGAAAATAATTACTATTTTATGATAATGTTTTTTTTTTGTGAATCCTAGCTGAATATTTATTCTGAATAACTATATAGAATAAATGATTATACACTCTAAATACCTTTTGTTAAGGTTTTTGTATTTGGTGTAGTATATATATATCAATAAGTTATCTATCATTTCCTTTGAATTTGCAATTGCAATAAGCTGCTAAGCATTTTCAAAATCGCTAAAACATCTCATTAATTCCTTTGAGTCAGCTTTATTTTAACTATCGTTTCTTAAATTCTGTTACAATTAAAGCCTAAAATATTAAATATTCATTCATGTTATAAATGATATTCTTATTTTTTGTTTAAAGTATTCCACAATCCAGTTGTTTCAAAATATATTAACATTATAATTTGAATTCAAAACTTTCGACAGTAAGTAATTTATTGTACATGTTAAAGGATGTTAACAAATAACTGTCTTTGCACGAGTCATTTTTAAATCTACACATTTTAGTTTTCCCGTTGTCAAAAAATATCAAAAGCATCAAATTCTACCATAATCATGTATCATATTTTTCAACAAAGAATGTGAAGAAGTCAAAAAGTAATTTATTTGATTTAAATATGTCATATGAAAGAATCATCTGAGTCCTTCGGGCAATAAATCTGAAATTCGAGAAGCTGACAGATTGAACATTTTTATGCCTTCACTTTCGTCTAAAGAATAGATCTACACGAATACACAATTTTGTTTTTGTTTGTTGTTTTTGAGAGTCAAGCAGTCATATAAATACTATGGGTACGTTTATTAGAGAAGTATATAGTTCTTTGTTTTAAACGAAGTGAAACTGAAGGCAATTCGTGATGAAAAAACATAAATTAATAAATATTAATATTTATGAACCAAAAGGAATATTTAAAAAAATGCTATACACTTATGAAGTACAAAGTTTACTGAATTTGGTAACGACGCAAGTGAGTCAAGTATTAATCAAAGTTTTTATTTGATGGGTAAGGAAAGTAGAGTAAGGCATAAAAGTTTTTTTGATTGAAACCATATTTGATGGATATATTTTACATATATTATATTTAAAAAATATGTGTTATGTTGATGGTGATTTTTTTGTTCAAAAAATTATAAAAGGATGAGAAAATACATTTGACGGTTTCAGTATACTAGAAACACTGTTCAAGAACGTAAATAGTACAAACTGTGTATTTTACTCATCGTTTTCAGTATACTTCTCGTAAAAACAGGCTTGAACTTGTATTCTGGTGTTTATTATCATCACAGGAGAAGCGCCTGCATGGGTCATGTACAATAAAATGTGAACCGATAGACTGTTTTTTTCTTCTATACATTTGTAATTTTGCATTTTGTAATGTCTTAAATATGTAGGAACCATATAAACAAAGGCAAAATATGTGGGGAAAAACTAGAAAATTACTATTTATGTAAAATAAACGTATTTTGGTTCCCAATTTTAATTCTTACATTTCGACCTAGTCATAGTAAATTGATCCGCAGGTCTTCCACGGGTCTCCTCATACTTTTGCAAAAATAAGATAACTTCCCAAGCTGTACAAGAAACACGCAAGAAATAACACTTCTTGACAGCTTCTTACAAAACATCATGAATGTTTGTTAAAGAAATTCATTTCTGAAAATTAGGTGCAGAGTGTCGAATTATCTACTTGAAATTTGAATATATCTCATAACCATGTAAAAGTATGAACGGTTATATATTGCCTTCCTTCATTATATGACATAAGAATGACAGAGGAATTTTTTGCTACAAAAATATTTATAGGAACTTTTTCCTTAGAATGTGTACATATTTGCTTATACATTGAATTGGATTATTATGAATGTAGTTCTAAGAAAAAAATTATTACTTTGTGAAATAAACAGTTTTTCGTATACATATAAAGTGCATGAATTGTATAAAAGTACAGGAGATATAATTAATTATACTTTTGATTATATCTAAACAAGACACCTGTGACGTACAAAGACTGATATTTTCTTCGCTAAAAAGAGAATAAAACTTATCCTTCCTTGTAGATATGAAACTGATGTGCTTTTTAAACTTTCAATCTGCTTGAAAGTTTACTTTTCTATGTCTTTAAGAATCCCTTTGTATTATATACACAATGTATAAATATTTTTAAACTTGGTAAATGTGTTACTTCTATCATATTTGACGGAATAGTATTTAAATATGAAGAGGGCAGAGAAGGGGGAGGGCAGAACTCATGTAAACAAAGAGGGATATTTCAATAAAAAAAATTAAAAAAAAATTGACGTCAACACTTAGACGATTTGCCTGTATATCTAATACCTACACAATCTAAATAAATAATAATATGGTGGACTAGTATCGATGAATCCACACAACCTCGTATATAATTTCATATAAAATAAGATTTTTATGACTCTGTGTAACTATATACATTCACATGATTTTCAGCAAAAAATTGGTTTAATAATAATAATATTTGCATTATATTTTCAATTTTCAGGCTGAAACTCAGCCAATTTATTAACATCTGAAAAGGTTTGATTATTTATATTTTTCACTAGTCCATAAAAGTAATAGTCCTATCTATCAAACAGACAGAAAGATAATGAGAGAAAAGAAAGAGAAAATATATATTTTTATGCATAAATCATAACAAATCGATAATGTGACGTCATGTGTGCCGTTTCTGTTTTTCTTTTCTAATCAAAGGAATCTAAACATTGAGTTCTGCGCATCTTGTATTATCTATTATCTTTGGGAAGAGGGTATAATTATAGTGAAACGAATCTCTACATATATTTGGACTCCATGCTAGGACAATTTGAAGAAAGCTTTCTCTTTCAGTGCACGGCTTAGTTCAATGATAGACCTCTATTATTTGATATGCCCAATTAGTTTGATTATAAAAGTCATATCTCGAACAACCAAAGTCTTTCTTATACTATCAATACAATTTAGGACAAAACTCAATGATTGAAATTTATGTTTAGTTACGCCTGAGAAGAAATATATTAATCTTTATGACTGTATTTATCCACACCTTGTGTTTCAAAATTAACATCAACATGATTCAAAACATATGTTATATTCATATATCGTCAATTAATATAAGACTTCATTTTCATAATAAAATTGATTGTTTTGTTGACAAAACTTATCTACAATTTTTTTTTTTTTTTTTTAGTTTATTGCTACACATCATATATACATATATTCAGTACGGGCACATGTTAATTTTACAAAAACTTATGGTGCCCTCGCAATAGGGCCTCCTCCTATTGCAGTCCGTCCTGATTGATGTACATTGAAGGAGGTTTCTTGATCCATTGGCCGATGTCTGTGTTTGCTAAGAACTTAGCCAGGTCAAGAACTGAGTACCCTTGAAAGGGTCTCGAATTGTCTAAGAGGAGTGACCTTTCCAATTCAAATCGTGGACACTCGTTTGCTAGATGAAGAGGATCTTCATCTGCTTGTCCACAGCCTCGACATAGAGGGCTAACTTTAGGGTGCATCAAGTGGTAATGCCGACGAAGGAGACAATGTCCACTAGTAAATTGAACTAAAATCTACAATTGTTATTCAGTAATTAATCTATATAAAATTTAAAATATGAATAAAGATTCTTGCTCTTACATCTTCCACAAGTGATAAAAAAATTGGAATACTCCGAGCCAATAGGAGTTTCAGAATGCAAGTAAAAAGCGATTTAAAACTCATATAACACATAAATCTTAATTGTCTCACGATAAATAATAGGATGAAATAGATAAACATTATGCAATATCACATTGGCAGTCATCTTGACTATATTATATCTTTTTCCCCGTTCATTAATCTAAATTATACTATAAAAATGGAAGAAACGTATCACGAATGACGACATCACAGAAATGCTTATTATGTCTAGCCTATCGTTATAATAATGGTTGATGATGCAGGCGTACTGGGAGACGTGAGAAATAAGTATAACTTCAATCATTCATCCATTAAAAACCGAAATTAAATGAGACTCGAATAATGCAAAAACAAAAGTCTAAATTGTTTCTATTTACTTTAATCGACAGGACACCACAAAGTAATCAAATGTTTATTATTCTTTTGATGATTGTTGTATTACATATTTAGATGGTCAAAAATGATATACATCCAAAAATATACAATCTACAATGATTCTCGCTCGATGAGACATTTCTGTATACTTAGGTCGAGCTAATGACTCGACAATGAAGACTTTCTCTAATTTATATAAAATACATCCAAATAACATGTCACAATAAATGCCAAAAAATAGTTACTTTATTTGCAAATTTTCCTCAGACAACGTATAAATGTATTTTAGAAATATGGATATGATGAAAATATCAGTAGTTATGATGCATCAGTCTTTTGAAGGGCTAAAACTCTGGATGTATTGGCAATTCACAAAAAGATATAATTCATTTGAGCTCTAGATACATTTTGATTATTATCATTATAGAAAGACTAACGACTTTTTTGTTTCGTAATGGCACAATTTTGAAAATGATTTATCCATTAGTGAACTATAGTTATGCAAAAAGTTATAGCTATATATAAATTGGTAAGCCAACTCTTAAAGGACGCTTACCCTTGCGCAACCTTAGTCAAAACGGGAAGATATTAAATGCGCAAGGATGGTAGACCATTGCTCCAGATGTGACTATATAAGAACCTCGACAATTGCCAGATAAACCTCATGACAAAATAATCGAAAGCATGAGAACAGCCAGGGGGATCATAAGATACCTAAAAAATTTAACTAGGAGATGTTATCATTAAATATATCTAAAGAAATTCAATATTTATAGATTTCGGGCAAAAAGAACATGTAGATTTTGTTGTTGATCAAATAATTTATAAAATTTTGGAGGTTAAAACTAATATAATTAGTTCTAAAAAATGTAAGCCGTATGATCATATATATGGGTTCAAACTCTTGCATAAAATTATATCTTTGATAAAGTTGGTAGATTTAAAACAATTTGGTAGAGTTATTGGCTTCATCGAAGCCTAAAGTCTCTGGTGACAAATATTTAGCACCATTATAATTTATCTTGTGACTAACTGCCATATGGAGAAGTAAAAACTGTTTCGTGTGCTAAAAAAGAAAAATGGTAAAGTACATATACAAAAAAATATTTACATGATTGATAAAAGATTGTTTTGTCATATCATTTTTGTAACTATTTATGTAACGCTGTATTTGCAAGAATACGTAAATGCATGTTTCTTACACTTGTTTGCGTACATGAAAAATGTATATGTGTCGTTGTAAACTATTGTACGAATAAATGAATCAATTTATGGCACAACTTTTACTTTGTCACACTACATTTAGTGCCTTTAATTTTTTATTGTTTCCATCTTCTGTAGTGTTTCTATCA
The DNA here is from genome assembly GCA_013387185.1 of Caligus rogercresseyi. Lineage (NCBI taxonomy): Eukaryota > Metazoa > Arthropoda > Copepoda > Siphonostomatoida > Caligidae > Caligus > Caligus rogercresseyi. The sequence continues at coordinate 29,912,490 of CP045894.1, read as the reverse complement.
TTGTCAATATGCTGTTTTTTATTTTCTTTATTATCATCAAGTTCGTTGTCGACTTTTTAAACAGTTTCTTCTTTTTCTTCAACAATCGGAGCATCCCGGGGGTCTTGATAGCGCACTTTCCCTGCTGATGCAATGCAAAGAGTAAAATCCACTAATTGGAGATTTTTAAACGCTTGTTGGTCTAAAGATAGATAGAGAACTTTTCCAAGTTGAGTTAGATCTGATTTTTTAATTTCAACTTTCCCTTCGATGCGATGCCACGAATAGTGTATTGATGTTAATGATTTTAGCAAGTATCTATAATTTCACCAGTGATTCCTCGGATAAATCCTGTGAGCATCTTTTTCCCTTTACGGGCATTCCTCATTTCTTCTGCTTCTGCCCATGAAGTTGTCAGTAGAGGTGTGGATGTAGCTATAATTTTTCGTACATATTTGACAGAAGTATCATCGTTGACGTAGATTACAGCTCTTTTGTTTGTATATCGGCGCCCTTCATAAGTGGGAATCCATTCTCCAACAGATGAGGACATACGACTGACATAGTCTGTATCAAGAATTTTAATAGTCTTATTCCACTCAGCTAGTGAAATATGGTCATTGTTCTTATGAACAATGATAAGCTCATTGGCTTGTTTTGCTATTTCAGCATACAGAAACCGTCTCTTAGTTTTGTTACAATTTCGTGGTTGTAGAGGGCAGCCCAATTAATTATTTTCGGCTCTTTTGGAGGGGGAGTGTCATTTGACTTGTCCTCCCTCTTTCTTTTGGACGGTTTTGTTGGTTCGGAGGGACTGACTTGTCCCATCTTGCCTTTCTTTTTAGATGTAACCGTCTTCCATTTCAGTTCATCGGCATTTTCATTTTCCAGAGATTTGGTTTGATTCGAATCTTTATTATTGACGTTATCTTTATAATTCCCCATCTTGGGAAGGTTTTGTGATAACAACTTTTCTTAACGTTCCACACAAATTATGTAGGGAGTTTCTCTCATAAGAGAAGAAAAAGAAGAAAAGCCTTCACTTTGGTCCAATAATGATCTAAAACCGTTGAAATAGGGCTGATTCCGATGGTTGAAGTCCAAAATTGATAATAACATAACATAGTTAAAAACGTACAAGGGATTCCTAACTCCACTAAAACAACTTTAACTTGAAGACGCACGGAATGACGTGTTGCTCCTTGCACAGCTAAAAAGTAATTCCTACATTACACTTCATTACATTACACTAAAGTCACACTACATTATCTATCCAAAAAAAATATTTGTTCGCTAAATGGCAATTTGTTTTTCTCATCAACAAGGTCTTTATTAAAACAACTTATATATACAAATAGAATAAAAAGAACACTATATGTAATATATACCTAAAAGGAAAAATTTTAAAGGAAAAATTGTGATTAAAAAAACATTAATAAACATCAAAGTTTAAAATTAATTTCCTTTCACTACTTTTGGGTGTTGTACCACCCATGCGCTCATCAATTTTTTAAAATGTTGCAGCATAAGTATACTTGTTACTTTTGGTTTAGATCTTACTTTATCCTGTTAAGACAAAGTAAGTCATTGTCTTTGTTTAGTTGATGATAAGCTTTCAGACAAACAGAGTGAAGATAGACGACAATAAAGGGAAGTCGGCGTAAAAATCAGGTAAGTAATAATTAAACAGATTAATTATATAGTAATTATGCAATTATCCAATAGTCCATTGTATCAATGGTAGATTTATGTTCAAATTATGCACTCGTCAACTCATTTCTGTCATTGTTTAAGTTGAGGTTGTATTATATGAACTTATAAATCGGATATTATGACACCCATTCGGTTTGAAGGGTAATATTTCAGCCTAAAATATTACATTTTACAAGATGCCGAACAAGCACCGAGAGAGGCATTTTATTATTACCAAGGAGTAGATTGAACAAATACTCGATGCGGATCACAGTAACGAGGATTTAGAGTTGGACGATTAGGATCATTTATTTCTGGAAGATCATGACGAAGTGGAAGGAGAGTTCATCATAGAGGATGCTTGTGCGCAATCGTATGATCCTGATGACAAGCGAGATGGTGGTTCAAACTTTGAGAAGTCGATTAAAGATCTGAAGTAGAAGAATATCAAACAGTCTGAAGCTCCAAACATTCTTTATCCTGTGCATAATGCTTGTGGAAAAGTTTTGCTCGATTTTTCGGATGTGCCGGATTTTCCCGAGACCCTTACGATTTTTGATAGAGCTTATGAGCTCTCTAAATTGCTGAAAACAGTGGTTGTGCCTCAATCTATTCTTTATGCAAATCAGCAGGGACACGCCTTCACAATTTCATTTGAAGAAATGAAGGCTTTCTTTGGTATAACATTTATTATGTCTTATAACCACCGGCCAGAGCTACGACACTACTGGAGCAAAGATATTGACTTGTATCTAAAGAAAATTGCTAATATTATGACTAGGGACCGGTTTTTTGAAATTCGGCGCCACCTTCACTTCTTTGACAATACTAAAGCACCTAACAAAGCTGACAAACAACATGATCGAGCTTGGAAGATTCGTCATCTTCAAATGCCTTCATGGCCTTATCACCTACCTCCGACCAAGCGATTGATGAAAGAATGGTAAAGTTTTGTGGAAATAACTCCATGAAACAGTACATGAAAGATAATTCGATTCAAAGGGGATTTAAGCATTGGTGTAGGAATGACTGAGCTACAGGATACCTGTTCCAGTTTGATATATACTTGGGACGAAAGATCAACACGGAACACGAATTGAGTGAAGGTGTTGTCCTCAACTTGAGCCGCTCACTTGAAAATATGAATATAATAATCTTCATGGACAATGTCTATACTTCCCCCTCTCTTCTTCTCAAACTAAGAGCTCTAAACATCTTTGCAACAGGCACTGTCAGGAATAATAGGAAGGGCCTTCCAAAAAATCTTATTTCTGATTAATCAATAAAAAGAGTTGATATGGACTGTCGCGAGAGTAATGGATTATTCTTTGTCAAGTGGTTTGATAACCGCTCTGTCATGGTCTTATCAACTATTGACAACCCACTCGAGACCACCACTGTAAAGAGAGGATAAAAGGTCAGAGCGGCAAAGTGCCAGTTTCATGTCCAAAAATGATATGCCATTACAATAAAGGTATGCGAGGCACGGACATCATGGACCAGATTTCGAAAACATATGCGTTTGACCATAGCAGTCCTACAAAATATTATCTCCGACCGTTTCATGACTACCTTGAACTTTCCCTAGCAAATGCCTTCATCGTTCAAGAGAAACTGGCCTCTGAATGTGGCCATGGAGAAGGACGACCAAAAACACTGCTTGAATTTAGAAGATCTGTTGCCAATTCATTGATTGAGGCTTCTGGTCAAGAAAGAAAGCTTCAAAATCAAATCAGTATGGAAACCTCAAACTAACTGTCATGATATCCGCATGATGGACAAAGCTGGAAGATGCCACTGGTGCTACAACACAGCGAAGATGGACGCAAAACAAGTATTAATGCTTGACTTGTGAGAAGTTCCTCTGCCTTGTGAAGGGCCGCAGTTGCATGAATAACTACCAAAGGAGCATCTCTGCTCTTGACTGAACACTTAGAAAACTAGTAAATTACATCTCAATACATTATTTTTTATATTTATAGCTTATAAAATAAACAATGAAAGATAAAATCTTGATATATTTTGTCCCTTCAGTCCTGGTGGGTGTTACACACCCAAACTTTTAAGGCCTCATATCTTGTGAACAAAATATGGTATGCTGACGACATTTTGTACATATTTTTTTACATATATAAGATACTATCCAAATTTCAGAGAAATTGGAGAAAGAAAAAAAATTCAGTTGTGAAAGAGCTAAAACATCAAAATCATATTATTCATCTAAAAAACATAATCACAAAAAAACAAGTACAATCAATCTTACAGACATAAAAATAAATAAAAGACAAATCTAAATATTTTTTGAAATCTTGAATTTCTTGTAGTTTTTTTACAATAAACTGGAGAGATTTGGCGTAGATAGGCGAGAGGCGTGGTACATATTTATTTACTGTAGCTGCAGGGGTCCATTCTTGGCTGTTGACATTGAGGATTTTCAAAGATAATGCCAAATATCTGACAGCTGCTCCAATAAAGATAGCTCTCAGCTTATGTTCTTCAGTTAACAAGTTATTTTCAGTTTATTTATGTCTTTATATGTAGACATAAGTTTGTAAGATTGTATCAAATTTCATATTTTTTTACTGTGTTTATATACTAATGAATATAGTATATAATATGAATAACTATTTATGTACGACCACCTATTTTTATTTTGGAAATATTTTATTCGATTTTTCCTGAATTCAACGAATAAAAAAAAAAAAAATCTGACTACAGAATATATACTTTTACATAACACGGAATAGGTTTCACCTAAAAATTGCAACAAAAACTGGAACCAATAACTGAAAAGTTACTTTTAATAGGGTTTTTTGGGATGTTAAGCCCTCCATAAAATTGGAACTTTTTTTGTTTATTGTTGCCACATAAATCGCCAAGACAATCTTTAATTATTTTTTATAAACACTTGATTTAAAATTCCATCATAACTTCTATAGACCAAATATTTCATTTGAAACATTAGAAGTAGCTGAAATATATTACTATTTTTAAAAGTTTTTATATATTAAAAAAACCTTTGACGCTCTCAAGACCACACCATTTATTCATTTCAAGATCATGATGATCAAAGAACTCCGTCTCTGGGATCACCTAAATCATTTTCCTATTTTAAAAAAGATACGAAGGAAATCCCTACCCCTCAAAGTAATTGAGTTGAACGGAAATGAATGCAATATAAAGCTTTAAACCATCTTTGAGCATCATATGAATGATACTTGAAAATAATGGTCCACCTCTTTTAAAAATAAATTTGGTGGATTAACCTGGGGATATAGTTATTTATGTAAAAATATAATGATAATTTGCGGCATCTGAAAAAAAATATGCACAATTATTTTTTTATTGATGATCCAAGCCCGCACAAATGAACCCTTAGATTGTATCAACTATCACAAAAAATACATTGGGTTTCAAACCATGTGTCTATTGGCTACCCTCGTTTTATAAATAACCAAAACTGGGTTATATCATATTGAGATTTCAAACCATACTGAGATCCTAGGTTCGACGGACTAATTTCAATGCTTTAATGCTTATTTATATCCAGTCGGATGTAAATCTGTCGAACCAATTAGGCAAAAAAAGTTTAAGGTGCGTTCAACTCTCAATGTTGGGGGCGCAGGTTCGAATACTTCTGAGTGGGGATGGTCATTTTTGGTATTCTTCATTGATAAGATCCTAGGTTCGATATACTAATTAAATGCTAAAACACTTATTTATATCATGTCAGATGAAATTCTACCGAAGCATATAGGCGCATAAAATGTGAAGTAAAATGTTCATTTATATATTTGCGCATCTGCTCTTTATATTTTACTCTGTTTCCTGTATATAATTTTGGAGTACTTTATTTTTACACTGAATAATTTCGAAGATTACAAAATAAAAAAAATATGAAAAAACAAAAGTTAGGTTTCTCTCTAGCACAATCAAAAAATATTTCAAACCTGTGGGCCTCCTTCGTAAATTTATTTGTTACTTTACATATATATTTGTTGTATGGTCAACAAATGGAATATATTTAAGGAGAACTAAAATTGTAATCTATTATCTTTTACTGAAATACTTTTAACAATTTCTTAATCATATTCTATTTACTTGAAACAGTTCTTTCCTCCATGATGACGGTTTTTTATTTTGAGGAATCAGTTAATTTGGATTTTTTTCGAGATTTTTTTTAAAGCCTTACTGTTTAAAGAAATGATACAATGATAGGTGGAGAAAACCGTTGATTCAAATGTTAGTTATATCATGTGTTTCTTTCAGCATATTTAGTACCTATAACTAATAACAAATCAAGAATTTTAAAGTTCCTGGAGTTCTTCAAAGAGGGTAACCTCACGTCCGTTGGGAATTCTTTCAAAGAAAAATACAGATAAAAATTATGTACTAAGTTTACGATTACAAAAACTTCGTTCGCTTACCTCTGCGGAAAATATACCTCTTGGGCCACCTATCCCCTTCTACATAGCCCTTACGGCATTGGACAATCGTTCTATTCGAGGTATATTGCTTGCTCTGGACGTCCCTTCCCTGGCATCGAGAGACGATTGAGGCTACTACATAATGAGGCGGATTTCCCCCCGCTGTGTCCGGAAATTATTATGAAAACCCTTTACGGACTCCCATCAAAAATGGTTCCGATACCGCTTAGCCACGTCTTCTCTATTTATGAGCAAGTCCCATGTGAATCCAAAGACGGGGATGCCATTGGTGTGGGGAGGTCGAGGAAACGTCTTTCCACTTCTTATATCACTGTCTTAAAGTGGTGCCCAGTCATTAACCCATTAGAACCTGAGCGTCGATTTTTCGACGTGTTATAAAAGTGAAGAAAAAGTCGTAATATATGCAAAAATGAGACTGTATGAATTTGTATCGTTTTAAGAGTATTTTTACTTGGTAAATATCCATTGTTTATGTTGTGTGGCATTTTTTTGTAGTCTAGACAAAGAGTTTTACAGCGACTGACGTACCTCAAAAATTATCCACTCCAACTTATTGTCTTCTTTGATATTTTCTTTGTTGTCAATTGCTTTAAATAAGTAACATGGGGATTAAATTATTTAATAAACATTATTCTTTATATGTTGTTTACATATTATATCGAATTTGGCATCTCAATTTCTAGAAAAACCTATTTCATTTTCTAACGTCAAAAATCGACGCTCAGGCTCTACAGACATATTTTTCAAAGGAAAATGCAAACAACTCTCTATTACGATTTGTAGTACTGCGTTTTTATAAGTAATATTGTTTGATTATAATAAATTATTATTATTATTATTTTGTAAATTACTATTTTTAGATAGACTACTGAGGAGATATTTTGTCTTCTGGAAGACATGGATGATTTGTGGATGTTTATAGGCCTTCCAGAAACCTGGGCAACTCTCTCGGATATAGGTTATATGACGAGGCAGAAGGCATTACAGAAAGAATAAGTCGACTATTATTGGAAGCCCCTGCTCATTTTAATTTTTTGAAAATTAGAAAATGCAGCCTGTGAAGAAGCAAAAGCGTAAATAATCTATTTTTTGGAGAAAAAAAATCTGAGAAATGATCAAACATCACAATCTTTTTGCAAAAAAATCTCAATCTGAAAAGGATATGACATAAAGAATCCACAAGACTTTCTCGAGCTTTTTTTCATTTCCAAAACTGTATTTCTACAAATGACAGTGCTTCTAAAATAGATCAGAAGTTTGTTTCAGCATGGAAGTTAAAAAAATCTCTATCTGTAGACGAAAGCATGATCCGTACATTTGGAAACATACAAAGACATTTTATCCGAGGAAACACCATTCGAGTTGGATTCAAAATGTTGGAATTATTCTCCAAATGTGGATACTGGCATTCTTTCAATCTTTATTGTGGCAAAAATTACCTCCAGAAAAAATATGTTCCATAACCACCCTTGGAGGGAACACAGCGATATATTTTATCAAAACGGCAAAGATTCCACCATAAGATGGACTCAAGATAAATTTCGACAATTTCTTCGCCAGTATTTCCCTCATGAAGGATAACAGAAAGTGTGGTGGCAATAGTTTTTTATGTAATTAGTGTCACAGTCAACATACATGCCAATTGCTGAAACAATAAGGAACAAATATGGTTTCACATAATTTCATCAAATATCTGGCAACATATTATTGTAAATATTTTGGTTAAAAATCGATTCTAAGGAGTAAATTACTTCAAAACTAAATTGTGTATCGAGATATGATGAAAAATCATTGGATCATACATTGTGAAGTTATTAACGATATGACACCTAAAGAAGAGTTTCGTTTATTTGTTGTAAATACAATGCAGGCCTTCACCCTACATGCTTCAAAGAATACCACTACGATTGTAAAGAAATAATACTTAAAAATATAAGGGAAATTGGTCAATAAGTTATTTTAACTAAAAAATTATGTTCTTATGCTTATATTGTATCCATCTATCCATATACTTTAAGAATTAAAAGAGAAAGAAAAATATAAAAGGAAAAAATAAGAGTACCGGTTTTTCTTTTTTAGTTAATAAATCTTTGCCTGTAGAGCCTGAGCGTCGATTTTTCGACGTTCAAATTTCTCAGCAGTGACTAGTTCAATCTGGTTGAAATTTTAAACAAATGTTCTATGTGTCAAGATAAATAGCCATAAAATTGTCATTGTTCTACAATCCACTATTTAACTTTCGGTTCTAATGGGTTAAAGCTGTGGAAGAGATAATGTTAGAAGAACTCGGAGTATCATTAACCTCTACTGATTGGCTTGTATCAACATCTCCACTTACAAGGAGGCTTACAAGATCGAGCACATGGTATCCACTGTACAAAGGACCCTCTATGGTTCAAGAACGTGCGGAGGTGGACTTCCTATGGGTCTCCAAGACCTCGTCCGAAGAAATCTGGACATTCTGCGCTCTATCCACAGGGAAAATTTCAAACAAACGGGCCCTCTCTCCTTCGTGGGGACCAGGACAACAAAGAGAAAGAAAAACCTCCACCTCAAGACTGGGGATCTTAATAATTATTTTATCACACCTTTTTTTACCAGTTTCTCTATCTTATTATCGTGTCTATCGTGCCCTGTATTTCTTATGATTAATTTTAATGCCATTTGTATTAACATCAGAAGACAACGCAGGTTTTAAGTTTGTATAATTCCAGTTGATTCGAACCTATTAATATTTTCAAAATGTATTTTATATGCATATAGAAAAAGTGAAATATATAAATTAATGATTTAAAAAAAAAATAAGCTTTTCGCACACTTTTTAAGCCTTACAATCTCATAGCGACGTTTTCCTATTGTTGGAACAAAACAAATATTACTAAAAGAAATTATTTTTTTCAATAAGTTCATGAACGCTATGTCATATATATTGGGAACGTGTTAGCTTTGTGAATCTGTGTATAATGATCAAAATACAGTGTTTGGTTCAAGGTTTGATCCAATAATTTGAATGTTATAATGCTCCTCAATATACAAACAAATAAAAGGGTAAACAACAAAAAAAGCCTCTTCGAACATCTTCACATAAATATGAAAAAAATAAAACTTTGAACGCGTGTCATCTGTAAACAGATTACTATGATCATATTAATAGTTTTAGAGAAAACCAATTTTCTTAAGATTCGCAATAACTTTTGTTATAATCCACCAAACAAATCTGGACGAAAAAATTGTCTATAAAAACTTGTAAAATAATGGTGTGAAACAATAATTAAGAAATAAATGATAAAAACAATCAATTCCATTTTACATATGAATTAGAATACTTGTTTGTCCATAAATATATTACTACTAATAAGTATTATCATTATATGTAATAATAAAAATAATCAAATGCTTATAGAAATAAAATTATGTCAAGTAAAATATTGACCATTTTTGTACTTGTTTTTATTTTCCTTTTACCGTTTAAAAAAGATATCAATAAACTTTTCAAATAAGGTTTAATTCCATTTGTATGCATTGACTTAGTACACTCTTTGAAGACGCAGTCAAGTATAAGTGCTTTGACTATTCTATTACACAGTTAAGGAGCAATAAAATGTATATTTATTACTAACAATTCATTATAAAAAGGACATTAGATTATTCAATTTTCCTTACAGAAGTATGAATCAAGTATTGACCATGGACAGTCCACAGTAAATATGATATAATTTGAATGGTAATTTAAAAAAAGAAAGGAATTTTTGTGTACTACGTGTCAAAGAGGAATTATTAAGCTATTATTTTAAAATAAAATATATAGTACCATTTAAAAATAATATCTAGAATTATATTAATAGCATCTTTGCATGACCATTAAAATAATGTCTTTTCTTATGTTAGACATTAAAGTATGAAGATTTTTCATTCAAATAACTGGTAAAACTTATCTCAACTATGGTTTTAATTTTGGAAATTTTTCATATATATATATAGGGGCTTAGTGATATATCGTGAATCGGAAATAGTGGAATATTTTTTATAATATTTTATTTTCCATGGCTGTTATGTTGGAAAACAGTGAGGCACTTTAAGACATCTTGTCTTCTCAATATGGCCTCCATCAGCCTCAAGAACAGCCTCCAGACGACCTCTGAAGATCCTCACGGACCTGCTGACTTCCTCCTTGTCCAACTTGGCCATGGTGGTGGTGATGGCTGACCTCAGGGAGTTCAGGTTCCTGTGGCTGGTCTGGCAGGCATCCTCCTCTGTCCTCCCCCATAGGGTTCAGGTCAGGGCTGTTGGGGGGCTACTCCTGGCTCTTCTAAGTGAAGAGATGTCTCACCCTGAGGGTGAAGCTCTTGTACCCCAGGTCCTCCCTGATGGCCTTGGAGATGGTGTAGATGTTCACGTCCCTGGCAGCGGCCAACTTCATCATCGGGGTGCCTGGGTTGTTCTTGATGGACCTGTTCAACCCAACCTGGGAGACCTGATCCTGACACTCCTGGGGTTGAGGACCTTCCTGTTGTACTCCTCGGTGGCCTTCAACTTCTTTATGATGTCATAGACGATAGAATTGGGGTAGTGAAGGAGCTTGATGATGTCCGGGGCACCGTGTCCCGCTTGGAAGAGCTCAAGGACGGCATCACGTCTCCTCTGTTCCTTGATGAGAGATTGTTTTTTCTAAATATTTTTTTCTTAAAATTCGGAAAAAAGAGTGAGGTCTCTCCCAACCTAGTTCTAATTAATTAAATTAGGTACTTGAAGAGGTGAACAAAGGCCCTAAAAAGTGATTCAGGATTTCAATTCATTTTTAAGTGTTTTTCTCAGGCAAATAGATTAGGATGTTCAAGCTTTAGGTACATTGAATTACTGTTTTAATGGAATTTGTAGGAGGTTATTTCCTTCAATCAGTTTAATATATACAATGTTATGTTTGATTATAACATCTTCCTGTACCTATCAATTCACACAACAACAAAAAATATTGTATCAAAAGTATTATAACTTATTATTTTCAGGAAGTTTAGTAATCAAATATAAAGTAGAATTTTTGTATTGAAGAACTGATCGCTTAAACCCCTTGGGATATAAGAAGAGATGCCAAAATGTATGTGTCGATTGTCACATGCTTTTAATCGTCAAGATTAAATATATTTGTCATACATACATTGTGTACACAGCACGTTGCTCATTTGATGATATCAATTTATTCGGACACATTTATTAAGAAAATCATTGGGGACATTTCAAATTACAAATAATTGTCATTGTGATTTCCCAAGTGAATGGAACAAATTTGAAATTACATTGGAATAAAGAATTTAATCAAGGACGTATCTATCCATCAAAAATATTTTGTGGGAGCTATAGATTTTTAAGACCGTAAAAAACATACTTGTTGATTTATCATTCATTTGGTGTCGTTCGCGAACGATGAACTACGAATGGCAAAGTTTTTGAAGAACGACATGGAAAATTCCTAATAGTTCGTCGTTCGTTTATGGTGCAAAAAAAGACAAAGATTTTTCATTTTCATGGGAAAATTTCGTTGCTAAAAAAACGTCATCACTTTTTTTCAGAGTGGCGAAAAAAATCCTATCTAAAAAACGTCGGCAATTTATTTCAGAATTACGAACGATGAACGATTCAATTTAAAATTAACGATGAACGACAACTTTTGACGAACGACAATTTTTGAAAACGACAACAAGTCTGATACAAAATATAAATTACAGTTTTTCAATAGCAACAGTCAATAAACATTTCAGTTAATTGTCAATGGGGAATTTAAGAATTATGTTAGAATTCTTAATAAAAAATAATATTTTGGAACTCCAAAAAAGAGTATTCATTTTAGATTATAATGTCTATTCATGTTTTTTAACGTAATTACTTTGGAATTTTAGGAACTGAAATATATATTTTAAATAACCCAAACAATAAGTTTTCAATTTTTCTGCTATGCAATAAATACTTCCAAATACATTATTCATAACTATGACACCTAATAGTTTGCGAGAGGTTGACCATTCTAAACTTACAGAAGCATTAGGACCAATAGTTTCGTTTATATGAATTTGGGTACCTTCAAGGATGCTAATAAAACTTTTTTGTGTGGCCTCAAGGAATATTCGATCAAAGGTTTTTTGTGAGTTAGACGTTATCCCTTACAAAGACGAGTAGTAACTTCTTGGGCTTTTCTTTAAAAAGTGAAAGCCATAGTAAATACGTCTTTATTTAATATTGCTATCTGTTATTACAAAAGGCAAAATTATTTAATTCATTGACTAACCAAATGAAATGAATTCATGGGCTTTTTCCATTTCTGCAATGCTTTTCATTTAAACAAATATAATTTATTGACGATAAAATCTAATTGTGTCCAATGTTTTTGATAATCTGCTTTGTCTCTTATAATTCAACTAACAGACAACAAAATGCAACAATAGATAAGTTGATAACCCAAATGATTCAACCAAAAACCATATGTGTTTTATGAAAAAGGGTCTTATAACGAAAAAATCGTTGTGAACTAAAATATTCATTTAATTATCTTTGCAAATACCCAAAAAAGTTTGACTCGGTTTCCAGCATAATAAAATGTTTTAAACAGAAAAAAATCATGAACATAACATTAATTCCTACGATCAAGCTTTGACGGAATGTTATATGGAGTGAACCAGTTTTTGTTAAACATATTTATTTTAAATCTATGAACTCCTTAAACTCAAACGAGACGGCATATTTTAATAATTTTAATTTTGTCTTTGAATTCAAAGAAAAAAATAATACTTTTAGACCAATTAAAATACTAAATCAAAACTTTTGATATCAAGAAATTGTTATTTTTTATTGATATACTAATTTCATACAAAATACTTTATTTAATTTGCAATGGAATTTGCAAAAAGGAAATGAAGATATGTAAATTTTGATTCCATGTAAATAAACTGAGGTCATAAGAAGTTTAAAGTGATTTTGTTTTAATTGAAGATATTTTATTAAACAATGACCAAAATAATTTCCTATATATACATTTAATTGTTCAATATATAGAATGTTTGAATCATTCAAAAGTAAATAATCAACCCATTCCCCTTATAAGACTTTATGAATTTAATGGTAATAGATAAAATATAAATAAACATCACAAATTTAGTTCAAAATTTTGGAACTAAAAAAGCCAAACCAAAAAACATTTTCATTAAAGATCAATTACGTTAAAATTATCAGGCTTCCAAGATAGATTGAACTGACTACCTAAACAAAAATTACATGGTGAGGAATTGGTTGATAGATTTTAACTAAAAACTATAAATTTCTTGTTGAAGCGTAGTGTAAATTTCAGATAGGGAAGGGTCCTCTTAGAGCAGGAAGGAAAGTAGGGAACGATGTCACCCCAAAATCTCGAGCGCAAATCCTCCGGATAATTTATTCACCATCAAATTTACTTTTTAGAATTCAGCAATCGGAAAATACTCCTTTTCCCAATCACACAAAAAGCAAAAGGTCTAACTCCAACATATATATATATAATCCTATTGAATAAGTTGGATAGAAATGAATAAGGATCCATCAAAGAATGATGGTTATATCCTTCTAAACGATGATTATTTCCTTTGATAGACTACCCCTTTAACCTTTTATTCTTACCTTCTATTGAAATACACTAGACTCTTCACGGTTCCAATCACAGACAGGGACTACAAAGCTTTTTCCCCCTTCATCCTCTTATATTTTGTCTATATTAACTTTTCTTCTTTTTTCAATAAGAAAATGTTTAAGTTGTTGATGCAGGGAGGAAATACAGAGAGAAAAAAAAAGCAATACTACATATAGGGAAGCACATAATAAAAGTAGGTACTTAAATAGTTCTTTAAAAAACCCGACATGCTTGTGTAGTTAATGAGAGACATCATCAAGGTCTTATTTATATTACTTACTCACATTCTCACTTGCTACTTTATTCTTGAGAAATCAATTAATTACAACTTTGTTAACTTTATACATACAAAAATACATTCATGAAATTTAGAGAAGTGTATTTCTAAAGGACTAAAGTACAATGAATACTAGGAATTGGTGTTCAAATGGAAGTTACTTATGATGATTTATTATTGTATCTGGTCCTTCAATTATCAAAAAACAAACATAAAATAACAATAGATCATACTAAAGCACTTATTTCATTTGATAATTTGTAAAGGTCCTAATGCTTAGACGATAAAAATTATTAAATTTTTCCGTCAAAAAATATAATTGAATTCGAAATGTACTTTTGTGTTTTATGGAATACATTATTTGTAACTTACGCTGAATAGTTCTAGCTCTTAGACTATGATATATATTGAGATACTCCAATCATTTATAAACTGTTACAATATTTTAATATATTTTTACCCATAGTTTTATCAATTTAAATACAAAATAAGTGTACGTTCAACTTTTAAACCCTTCTTGTATGTTTTTTGTGGCACATGGAACATTTATAAATATTTTTTGACCAAAAGGGAAGGAGAAAGAGAGAGCGAGTGATAGAAGGAGAGATAAACATGAAACGGGAAACGAAGTTTTAACTACCTCACGTCCCCATAAGACTCGGAGTCGAAATAGAGGGACTTCTTGCATGGAAGAGATCCTTTCAGGCCCGTGGATCTTGAAAGAACGGGAGACTTCATGACATCTTCCTTCACATGTTGCATTAATGGATTGGGGTTAATAGTTCCGTCCTCCGGGTCTAAGACTCCCTGTATGGAATTTAGTTCAAAGCCGTTCTACAAGTCTCTTTTGGATTTGTGAATCTTGAAGAGTAACTATCTCACGGCTTTTTCTTCACACCCTTCGAGTCTTCTTTTCCAAAACTCATTATTAAGAAGTGCATTTTCATAATACATCATATGATCATTCTCCTACTGAACCATGGATCTTACTGGAGGATTCCCTATTCCACTAAAATCCCTGGAGATCCAGAACATAAAAGTGAATGAAAATGAAGGAAGAAGGTTGACTAAGGTTTTTTTAGATCCAGGGACTCCAACAATTTATTTGCATGCAAGAACTCCCTTTTTAGACTCTGAGTCTTTTTATGAACTGGAGGAGATTAGCACTCCGTCTCCCTCTCCTTCTCTTTCTCACTCCGCACTTTCACTCTTTTTTTCCTTAACTACCGCTTTTGAAGAACAAAAAAAAAAGATGTACTGTTGTTCTCTTAGACATAAAAGAGGTGTTCAAATGTAGAATAAACCCCCAAAAAATATATTAACATAACTGAAAAACATAACTTCACCCAAAATAGTCACTTAAAGCACATTTCAAATATTTTAATTTATTCCATTTGTATTAACGAATAGGAAATGACCACAAATATTTATTATTAAACTTATATCTTTAAAAATATTAATGAAGTCGAAATATTATTTAATCATTGCCTTATTCATTTTCAAGTATTCTTATCAATACTTTTAAAACGATAAAATTTCGAAAACTTTTATAAAATATTATTTAATTTAAATATTTTTTGTGATATGGCAATTTATAATATTATCCAACAATTTGCTCTACAATATTTTAAGGATCCATTATAAATAGTCTCTATTTGGAAGAATATTGCTCACACTAATTTGATAAGTCTACATTTGATCAGTCTGTTTTAACAACATTAATACAAACTTGATGAATGTAAGCATCATATAAATAAATTCTTAGAAAAATACTTTTCCGGTTGTAGATGGCTTTGTGAACATGTATATTTTGAAACATCATTATTTTTACTGGAGGAGTGTGAAAAACAAACACTTGTTGAACTGCATCATAGAGATGCAAATATTTTAAGTAAAAGAAAAATACAGAAAATAACATTTAATTTAAACAGATGTGTCAGTTTTGTAATTGCTGTCCTTTCTTTGTGAATTCGTTACTACGTAATTGTAAAACATTAATAACATTCAGTATCAAGGGTCAACCAAACTATAAAATAAAGACTGTTTAATGATCCATGAATGCTAAATAATTATACTTTTATCTTATAAAAAAGGGATAACTAAATGGTACACAACTACTTCCTAGGAAGTGTTATATTTTCAAGATCTATTGAGGGGGAAACGCGAAAAAATTCCAATAACAAGAAAAATATCCAATGTGCATAACATATATGATTTAAAATATTATATATACATATTGTATTATATAAGCGCTCGATATTTCTAACTCTATGACTAACATGAACAGCTGTTTCATCGTTTCATTCGATAAAACATCAATTGATTTTTTTGGAATTGATGTCAATAAATTAATGTTACATTAAATCACTCACTTGATGAATCATCAATCGGGTTACACATATCAAGAACAACAATCACTACGTCAATGCCAACATACCGATTGCATAAAGTGGACACTAATTTAAAAAATCGACTTAATTAATGTATTGAAAACTAAATTCTTGGCTAATGGATTTAGGCACCTTATAGATAACAAACATGTATTTGAGGACAATTTTGAATATATATATATATATATATATATATATAGGTTTAGTAAAAGAATCTATTATTTTTGCATTAAATTGAAGGTTTTATTTAGCATAGTTAGAATGATCCGATTTAGATCAAATATGCACCGTTTTGTTCGATAACCTGTTGCCATTTTGAAGGTAATTTCATAATGCCTCTGTAATAAAAAGCCTCGTCCCTATTGTCAAAAAGTGGGACAGTCGATTTTTTTTTAAATAATGGGTCATTTATTTAAAAAATCATACATAAAATAATATATACAATAATAAATAAAAACAGCAAGAGAGGTTGTGATAAAAAAAATAATAATAAACAAATAAAATCATAAATAAACAAAAAAATCATAAATAAACATCGATTTTCACAAGCTTCTCTTGAGGCGAATTTTTCACCAGCAAAAACATTCGCCATAAATAGGAACAGGTTGTAATCACTTGTTGCCAGGTCCGAATTAAGAGTTTGACCATAGATGTCTTGCGCTCGGTATCGAACACTTTCAAATAAATGCACGGACATCATCAACGATGTCCCCACTCCCCAACGATGGTACTGTGTTTGAAGGAAGAGTTGATGGAGCTTCACACCTCTTAATTCTGCCCTGGACGGCTTCTTAGTGTATTTGTTTATTTTTATTACAACCTCATTCTTGTATCATACTTAAATCCTTTTTTATATTTACCTGTTTTCTTGTTTTAATCCTGAAATAACGTGGAGAAGAGTAGGTAGTAGGTAGGTAGGTAGGTAGGTAGATAGGACTTCTTTATTCGACGGTCAGCACGCAAGTAAAATGATAAAAGGAAAAGGAAATATACAAAGTATAGCTGACCATAAACATGACGTCAAACATAAGGTATCAACTATAAGGCTACTATATTACACTCCCCCATACTAAATTTTTATAAATATATATACAACTTTAATAGGTGTTTTTAAAATCCCACTTGCAGGCGTTCTGGAGGTTTTGAAACTCTGTTAGATCGTCTCAATCCTTTCGGTTCTTCAACCTTCTCAGGAGAAGAACCATCATTGGATCTGGAGGCAATGATTTGGTCCGTGTGTCGCCGAACCCCCATTCCCCTCCGTCAGTCTGGCATTTATAGGACAGAGGACCAGTTTCCTCAATTATGGTCGCCGGGACCCATTTTGCCTCCTCTCTTTTTGAGTAGTTCCTCACCATGACTGAATCGTTCCGGTATAAAGGTCGTTGTCGAGGTGATGGTCCATCGTGGTTTCTCTTTTGACAGTTTTGACTCCGAACCAATGTCTCCAAAATTGTAGGTATGGGAGTGACCATGTCTAAACTCGATTTGAGTTTCCGGTCGATCATCAATTCTTAAGGAGTAACGCCATTAGTAGAATGAGGAGTTATTCTATAACGGAACAGAAATTGATTTAGTTTAAACATTGTGAAAATACCGCAGGTTTTTAAAAAGTTTTTAAATATTTTAACTGCATTTTCTGCTTGGCCGTTCGTAGAGGGGTGATA
The DNA here is from genome assembly GCA_013387185.1 of Caligus rogercresseyi. Taxonomy (NCBI): domain Eukaryota; kingdom Metazoa; phylum Arthropoda; class Copepoda; order Siphonostomatoida; family Caligidae; genus Caligus; species Caligus rogercresseyi. Next base: position 29,894,386 of record CP045894.1, on the reverse strand, counting down.
CGGAGCTGAGTTAGTTAGTTTAATTTTATTAATAGTAATAAATTTATTAAACTCTTCAGACGTAAAACACATAGCATTATCCGAAACAATATTAGAGGGTAGTCCAAAACGAGAAAAGACTGCTGAGAGTAGCTCTATAGTTTTATTAGAGGATATAGTTGTTGTCGGGAATACCTCTAACCACTTCGAATGGGCATCAATAATAACAAGAAAATACTGATTTTTAATAGGCCCTGCATAATCGATATGAATTCTTTCCCACGGGGCTTTAGGCCATTCCCAAGGATGGAGAGGTGCGGCAGGAGGGTTTTCCCGAACAGAAAGACATTCAGGACAACTAGACACAAGATTTTTTTTATCAAGACACGGACACCACACCACACATAGCACCTGGCCAACTTCTTCATTTTAGTAGAACCCATATGTCCCACATGCAATTCCTTGAGCATTGTCTCTCTCCCACTTTTAGGTATAATAATCCTATTTCCCCACAAGATACACCCGTCCTGAAGTGACAGCTCGTTCTTTCGGTGGGCAAACGGATATAACTCTTTTGGGATGTTTCGAGGCCATCCATCTTGACAATAGGCATATACTACGGACAGGATTGGGTCTTCCCCAGTAAGTCGTTGTACTTCATCAACAGACAGAGGAACAGAATCAAGGACACCCACTAGGTTTACCCACTCCGAGCAAACTGGAACGCTCTCCGGGGAGTAAGGTAACGGAAGTCTACTGAGTGTATCTGCAGTTCCCAGTTTTTCTCCCGAACGATGCATCAATTCAAAAGAATAACTCTGAAGCATTAGAGACCAAAGTTGTAGTCTCCCTGACGTATGATCAGGAAGAGGCTTAGAGGGTGTGAATAAACCTAGTAATGGTTTACAATCTGTAACTAGTTTGAAAGATCTGCCCCATAGGTAAATATGAAACTTTTTAATCGCGAAGATTAACGACAACGCCTCTTTCTCCATCTGGGAATAATTCCTCTCCGCGGCATTCAATGTCCTAGAAGCAAAACAAATAGGTAATTCCGTTCCATCTATCTCGTGACACATCACTGCTCCAATGCCATATTTGCTAGAATCTGAAACAACGACGATGGGTAATTTAGGATTATAATGGACAAGACAAGAGTCGATGAGGGCTGTTTTAGAAACATCAAAAGCTTTCTTTTGTGCAGGCCCCCAATCCCAACGATTGGAATGCCTTAATAATAGATTCAAAGGTTCTAATAGAGTAGATGCATTTGAAATAAATTTTCTATAAAAATTTATCATTCCCAAATATGACCTTAACTGGGTCAAATTAGTAGTTGAGGGTGCATTCTGGAGAGCTTTGAGTTTTTCTTGAGTAGGCTTCAAACCCTTTTCATCAATATGAAAACCCAAATAGACAATACTAGATGTATTAAAATAACATTTACTTAAATTTAATTTTAGTCCAACATCCTGAAGTCTAGTAAGGACTGAAAACACTCTAGACCGATGTTCCGTGGGAGTACTACCACCAATGACTATGTCGTCTAGAAAAGAAATTACTCCAGGGATATCTTTCAATAAATTTTCTATTAGTCTTTGAAATATTCCTGGTGCAGAGGATACTCCAAAACAAAGTCTATTGTACTGAAATAGTCCTTTGTGAGTATTAATAGTAGTGAGTACTTTTGATTTTTCGTCGAGTTTTAACTGATTATATGCTTTGCTCATATCTAGTTTTGAAAAAAAACGATTTCCGTTCAAAGAAACAAGTAATTCCTCAATAATCGGTAAAGGATGTCGATCAAGTAAAGCATACTTATTTACCGTTATCCTGTAGTCTCCACAAATTCTTACTTTTTCTCCCCCAGGCTTTAGAACCGCAACGATAGGAGTAGCCCACGGCGAAGAATTTACTGGTAGAAGAATATCGTCTTTGACTAGTCGGTCCAATTATCTCCACCTTGTCTCTTAGAGCGAAAGGAACCCGACGAGCTCTGAGAAAAACATGACGTCAAACATAAGGTATCAACTATAAGGCTACTATATTACAATTCCATAGGATTACATTATTTTTATTGGATACTATTTTGTAATGCGAATTTTAATTCAATACATTAAAGAAAAAGAAAAAAAATATATATATAAAAAGAGTTTGACCTTAGGGGAGCAGCTCATAGTAGATGATTCCCTACCAATCCCACCAAACACACAGCAAAACCTTCGTGACTGTCAATCCTGGTTTGACCACCGTTTGCGCCGACTCATCGGGATTCGACCACGACTGTTTTCGCTTGACGTTGTCGTAAGTGACCCACTTTTCACAACCAGTAACCATCCGCTTCAGAAATGGATCGATTTTGTTGCAATTCAGCAGTGATTCGTAGATGGAAATTTGGTCTATGAGGTTTTTTGTGTTAACTCGTGTGGCACCCATACATCGAGCTTCTTTTTGTATCTAGCCTTATTTAAGTGGTTCTAAACGGTTTTTTGTACAATGTATAGCTCCTAGGCAATCGAAACAGTGCTTACATGACGGTCGGACTCGACGATTTCCATTACTTTATCGATATTTTCGACAATTAGCCTTCCAAAACGTTGGCATCTTTGACATCAAAATTATCTGAACGGATTCGACGAAGCAAAAATTGCACATGATTGGCCTTAAACACAATTCAGATTTTCAGCCACCTGGCTTGCATTTTTGCCGTTATCAAAGAAAAACTGTAAGATATGGCGTATTTTCTCTTTGCTGATGTCCATCTTTGACGCGTGTTCAAACAATACTGAATCAAGCAATCATAAAACTGGATGAAAAGTTTTTTAATACAAATCTGATCTTTCCAACAACATCTAGTGTTACCTGATCGCACTTATACAACGCGAGATACAGATTACTAAAGCCATCTATTGGAAAAATAATGGACTTCTTTTTACTACACCTACACTACACTGTGTGTGTACGAGTATGTACCGAATGGGGAGCTGAAATAACGTATCCGCGAGACAGCGAGTTATTCAGTAAAAGAGATTCGTTTATTCACCAAATGACGACCATATAGTTTGACAGAGATTGGGATGTTCTTCTTGTGACTGACATACAGAATGGAGGGAGCAAGGGCTTAAATACTCAAACAGAGATGTACACAAAAGAGTCTTGCTTGAGCAAGAGTAAAGAGTAAGAGATGTACATAAGGGAAGAAGAGGATTAGAGTTTGAGGAGCAGGGGGAGGAAACAAAGATAATATAATTGGGAGTTTGGGTTGAGAGCAGGAGCAAAGAGCTACTACTACATGCCCCCCCTGGGAGCCTGGGAAAGCATTTTCATCACGGCTGAAATCTTACAGGGCTTTCTTCTGTCTCTTGCTTCTCCTTGGCTGCTTGACTTCCTCTTGACTTTCCGGGATGTCCTTGGCAACTCCAATCGGCGGCGCGTACAGCTTCAGGTAGCGGCGGTTCCTCCAGTAGAGACGACCAGACTCTGTCTTGACCAGATAGCTGCGACCACGCGGCCTGATTTCCAGAATCTCGGCGATAAGATTCCATTTCTTGGTCATAATCTTGCTGCTGGGCTTGTCAAGCAAGACTTGCCAGTATCCGTGCCTGCCATCCAGAACCGTGAAGTGAGTCATTCCTGGCGGGATCTGGGCAACCTCCTCAGCGGGAACTCTGCACGGGTACATTGGGCGTTTCACAAACGGGTTGAGCGGTGAGAAATCGACTGTCACCCTTGGCTCATCCGTTCCAGCTTTTGGCACCACCACCATGGAGAACAACCATTCCGGCGCTTCACCTTGCGGGACCCGCTCGATGATCTGCTTCTGCACCATGGTCTCCAGGTGGGCTTTGACCTTGTCCTGCCAATGTAAAGGAATCGTGTTGCATCTGTACCTTCTTATCGGGCTTGTACCTGGGAGTAACTCGATCTTCATGGGCAGACCCTTCATTGGTTTCAGAGGTAGGACTTCATCATCTGGTGGAAAGACCTCTGGAAACTCTTGGAACAGTTGCTCACGGATCGATGCGGCTGACTGGCTCTTGAGCAGCATGTCCACGCCATTACCTTCATCAGGGCTGCTCAGTGAAAGCTTGTTCACCACGTGAGGCCAACCCGTCGGGATGAGTCCTAGCGCTGTACATCCGACCTTGCTCAGTATCGGTCCAGTGCCCTTCTCCAGCACGTGAAACTCCGTCTTGTACTTCATTCCTTCTCTCTCCAGAGTCGCTGTCACCTTGCCCAAGGACTTCAGTCTGCCTTGGTCCGGTCCGCACAGCTCCGCCTTGTCCTTCCTGAGGTCCTTAACCTTGGTCCCAACCTTCTTCAGGCAATCCGCGGTGATCACGTCGCACTCAGCACCGGTGTCCGGCAGCCACTCGACTTCTTGGTGGTCCGCGTTGCCGATCTTGGCGGTGATCTTGACGAGGTCATCTGACGTCTTGACTTGTCCGATCGTCATCCGGTTGACCTCCTTCTTGGGCTCAGACCTGCACATATGCTTAAGTTGTTGCAGTCCTTGTCTCTCGCCCAGCATTGGTCAGGCTTCTGATGCTTCTTCCGACCGCAGTTGGAACACCTCTCATCCGCCTTCTGAGCTGACTTGCTCAGGGGGTTGTTGTCGATCTTGCCCTTCTTGTAGGAAGACCTCTCATTGAGACGATTGACTTGCCTCTCGGACTTGTTCAGGGACGCTTGGGTCTCCTTCGATGCTGCCTCCACCCTGCACACTTCCAGTGCCTTCTTCAGTGTGAGGTCCTTAAAAGGGATGGCGAGCACCTTCTGCTGGATGGCCTGGTCCTTCAAACCACAGATGAGGCGATCCCGAAGGCGTTCCTGCTGTAGTTCATCTCCGTGTCCGCAAGCATCGTCACAAACCTTGCACGTGGGATTGACGTCATACCCGCAGCTTTCATCAATGGACTTCAGGGCGGAGTAGTACACGTCGATGCTCTCACCAGCGTGCTGATTCCTCTCCAGGAATTCCTTCCTGTCTAAAAGAGGGTTGCGATGTTCTCGGATGTAGTGGAGGATCTTCTTGATGATGTCGTTGATGTCATCCTTTCTGTCGTCGATCTCCAGGATGCCCGTTGACCAGAGCTTGGTCCAAGCAGGATCCAATCCGGAACGCAGTAGCGACTGACGACCGCTCAGGGTGCATTCTTCCATAATCTTTTGTACTTCCGTGTAGTCGGCGAACCGTTGCTGCCAATCGCGGAAATCGGCTAAGTTGATGTCCTCCGGGCACTTCAGCACCGGCACGTCCATCTTCTTCGACTTTGTGGATCCACCAGCGTTGCCTCTGTTTGTCTGTAGAGCCGCCGCGAAGTCCTGTGCCTGCTCCTGCAGCTGTCGCATCAGCTGATCTTCTCTCCTCTTGGCCTCCTCCTTCATCTCCTTCATCATGGCCATCATGAGCTGAACCGGATCTGTAGGGGTTTGGTCCTCCTCCTTCATGGCACCTTCGCTTCTGGTGTTCGGCATGGTGTCAGTTGAGGTCCTGGGAGACGATCTTGTCACAGAGGTCGGTGTAGAACAGCACGGGGAACTTCTTGTTGGTGGTGCACCTGGGGGCCAGCCTGTAGACGCTGTCGTTGATCGCCAATCTCCGTCCGTCTAGGTGTCAATGGTGTTCGTAGACTGCGCCATGTACGAGTATGTACCGAATGGGGAGCTGAAATAACGTATCCGCGAGACAGCGAGTTATTCAGTAAAAGAGATTCGTTTATTCACCAAATGACGACCATATAGTTTGACAGAGATTGGGATGTTCTTCTTGTGACTGACATACAGAATGGAGGGAGCAAGGGCTTAAATACTCAAACAGAGATGTACACAAAAGAGTCTTGCTTGAGCAAGAGTAAAGAGATGTACATAAGGGAAGAAGAGGATTAGAGTTTGAGGAGCAGGGGGAGGAAACAAAGATAATATAATTGGGAGTTTGGGTTGAGAGCAGGAGCAAAGAGCTACTACTACAGTGTGATATACAGTTGTTTGCATTTTATCAATTCAGAATTCAGTATAATCTGAGTTTACATCATATGATTCAGAGCCTGTATTGACCTATAAGAAATCGATTGTAAGAAAAAGATAACTTAAAACATCAACATGAGTACCCTCTTTTTCTTTTTCCTTCTTGAAACTATAAAGAACTCTAGTAGGAGCTGTTATTTAAAAAATGGTTGGTGCGTCAGCACTTATGTTCATTTATTGGCACTAAATTATTTGACGAAAATTTGCATAAATAACAAAGTCATCAATTGATCATAGCTAAGTTTTGTAAAATTAGTTTTTTTCAAAATAAGTAATAACCAAAAAGTTTTCTTTCATAACGAAACCTTTGACACCAATGACGTCCGATTTCTAACAATGCTAGAGATTTTTTATTTAGATACTCGTTTTCAGCATCAAAAATTGAACCAGAATCGCTGGATATATGTAAAAGAACTAAAAAAGAAGGGTTTTTTGGGAGGTCTAATTTATATATATAAATATATAAAAATATAGATATAGATAAATTCACATCCTTTAATCTTCAATGAATAAAATATTTATTTCAGAAGTAAACAAAAGAGGGATTTCTTATAAAATATGATATCTTTAACAAAATCATATCAATTAGGGCGAAGAAGAAAATAATAGTCATGTTTCTTGAAACCGCTTTTGCTTCACTTTCTCCTTTTTGAAAATAAGCAACAATTCTTTGATATGTATTTTAAGCGTAGGCATGAATAATTTTATTTATCCGTTGGCTGAATAAACATACTATTTCAATACTTATTCAACAATGAATAAAACGTCTATATTTATTCAAGTATTATTATAAAGAAATCAAGGCTGCCTTCTTGTCTCCAAACCAATGCAAGATAAATTAATTTGCCAAACTTTTAATAGTTGACATTAAAATACGTCTAAAAAAGATTAGTTATGTGTTCTTACTTAAGCAGTTAATAAAAGAGATACATTGTTATCAACTAAACTGAAGCATCCCAAAATAAATTATTTTTGTTATAAATAATATGGAGATATTGTATTTTAAAGGCTGATAGAGGGTTTATAACTTAAGTTTTTAAACAAAGTCTTAAGCATCTGAAATAATTAAAAGTTAACTTAACTTTTTTTGTTAGGAATCATCTGTGATAGGGCGAAGAAGAAAATAATAGTCATGTTTCTTGAAACCGCTTTTGCTTCACTTTCTCCTTTTTGAAAATAAGCAAATCCTTACTATTATTGCTATGAGTCTATTTTTGGGTTTTTGGTTTGAAATAACTGCATCCGTTTAGAAAAGCTTCATAGTGTTACTATTTGTGAATCGGATGCAGAATATTATCAATGCGAAGTGCTCAAGTTCGTTGTAAGCCTTTTTAGATTTGTTCGAAAATAAAGTTTCAAAAGTTTGGTTGAATTAGTTGGATGGGTTAACAAGTCTATAATAATGTTAAGACTGTTTCAAGAGGGACTTTTTTATCCCCATTAATATTTTTTACTATGCCAAGACATAAAATACATCATAGTACCGGATTCGAAGTGCATACAATGGAATCAATGTTTTCTGTTGTAAGAGAGCTTCCTACAGCATTGAATCTTAACGCTTTTTTATCTATTGCATAGAATTGCCTTAAATTAGTCTATCGAACCTAAGATCGTATCAATGAAGGTGACCAAATTGACCTTCGCCTCTCGTGAGTCGAACCTACGCCCTTAACATTGAGAGTTGAACACGCCTAAAGGCACTGCGTTATTGCAATCCCTTTTTTTGCTTTTTATAAGCTTAAAGGCCTTCAAATGAAAGCTTAATTCTGTTATTTATCCAGAAAAATAAATATTGTCTTCAAACTTCATCCTGTGTATCTAGACTATCTCTTATGAGGATTGTGTCTAGATACAGCATTGCTATCTTTCCTTACTGAATATCATTACGGATGAAACCACCATCCTTAGAAATCCCTTCAAGTTATTTTATTCAGATAATTTAATTAATTCTTGCTTCATGTTCAATTGAATCTGAAAATAATTCATGGCATATACTTATCAAACTTAATAACATAATGAATTCTGACAAATGCTTTGATTTCGAAGAAATTAACTATATTATGTTCAAGAAAAATATATTGTTTAAATCAATTTTGATATGAAAAATGTGTTTCAATAACTCTCCACTATCTTACTTAAAATATAGGTAGAACAAATCAAACGGGGATTACCGTGTTCCTTTAAAACATTTTTTCCTAATAAAATATAATGAAAATCATTTGAAAGATGTGCTTTGAAAAAGGTATATTTATCTTGATACGTATATCGTATACTTATTAATATTTATATTAGTTTTTTCAAAGTTCATCAAAAGAGAACAGTTTTAATTAAGAATATATGTAGGAGCCGTAATACTTATTAAATTGAAACCAGCTTAATAAAAAAATCAATGGACCTAAGCAACTTTTAAATATACGATGTGCTCGACTTTTTTTGCAACCTTTGACATCTTGGTTTCTAGAGACATATATATGAAGAAACTAACTTTTTAATAATGCAACTTTTCAATAATATTTTCGTCTGTATAATATTTTATGTAAATAATCAATTAATGTAATAAATGTACAAAGTCTTTACATTTGTCTTGTAGAAAAGCTTAATAAAAAACAAAATTTACTCGACTTTCTTTAAAAAATTTTTGCAAACTTTAACATGGTGGTTTCCCAAAACATTTTTTATTTTTTTATTTAATCATTTCTAAAGTAGTCATTAGAATATAAAATATATAGGATAGATATTTGTACAATTTTTGGCCACATTCAATCATACATGGACAGTAAATGTTTCTCTGGAAGGAATGGAAAGGGGAGGTTAAAATTACTGATAAAACAAACAGACAAAAAAAGAATTTGGGAAATTTAAAAATTCATAAAAGCAGAGTAAATTTTATTATCAGGAGACGAGTTCGAGGCAGAAGGTTTATTGTGTCGGTCACTGAGGTAACCGTGGCTTCATAGCAAACCAGAAGGAGGGTTTCCATGGCTATGAACCGCTTTTCCACTCCAACCCTTGTCCAGTCCCGTTGGATATTAAAAATATTGTCCAAAAGTTTGTCCAGGCCCTAAGGAACCCCCCTTTTCTTTTTGTGTGCTGCGTATAAACTAAATAAAACCTTGCAGACAGCTTCTTCCATCTAGAACTGATGTTTCCGTTGTGGTGAAGTAAGAACGAGCCATTCATCAACTCTGAGGTTTTCTCCAAATACGTCCTTGATGCGATCTGTAGTCAACTTCACTAGAGGGGATATTCTGTCACAGTCTAAGAAAAGGTGTCTAGAAGTTTCTAGACTCTGGCAACAAAATGTGCATTTTCTTTCGTCTATATTCTCCATGGATTTGTCAAGATTAAGCGACGAGGTCGCCATCCTATAGCAAAACCATTTCTCCGCCGAGCTCAAAAGAGGATTTCTAAAAAGGGTTCTGGAACCTCCGAGAACGTCCTCCATCGGGTACATTCCAAACGCAAAAAACGATTGCGACCTAGGAGCTCCGAGTGATCTCTAACAAGGCTCTTCTAATGGTCTTTTTGAATTTCGAAAAGATGTAAGCATTCAATTGCAATGTAAAAGGGGGTGGGGGACCTATGAGTTTGTAGAATACTTTTTTTGTAGTCTTCCATATTTTTTACTTGTATGAACGTGTGTGGATTATTTCCTGTTACATCTCTGATAACTTGTCCCACAGATATTAACTGATGGGATACTAAGAATTCGTCCCTTGTATTTAACCTGCTGTTGAAATTATAGGGTTCGTGATCTCCTAAAAGGGTGAGGGCGGTTTCTACTGTTTTCCTCCAAGAAGAGGCCATGGCCTCCCAGTAATGTCCAGAAAGACTAAGAGTCTTTAAAACTCTTGAGGGCCCATGAAAATTCTGTTCCCAAACTTAAAGCCGGAATGTATATAAAAATTTATTTTAGGAATATTGCCCATATATCCTCATTTCTGCAGAGTCTCAAAAATAAGAAAAGTTTAGCGTCATCCAGACAGATTCGATTGGTTTCAGCCCTAAACCCCACTGAGATGTTAGAGTCATCATACGGTTGCTTGAGACATATACTCTCTTACCTCCCCACACGAACTTTTTTGCAGTTCTTTCAATTGGAGTGAATGGAGTATACCTCAGTAAATGTACAATCCTGGGAACTACGATCCCATTCCAAATGTTGATTTTGTCCAAAATATTCCAGCACTGACTGTCGTAATATGCTGTGGAACTACGGACAGAATCTAAAATATTTTTTAAATTGCACTTAGTTGCGGTTTCAGAGCCGTTTTTCGAGATTGCTATGCCAAGAAGGATGGCTGAGGAAGAGTACTCTAAGGAAGGAAATGATTCCACAAGCGAAGACTGTATAGAGGTGAGAACTTCTGTGTTTGTTTCGTTCATGACGAGGCCAGAATGGGTTGCATAATTGTTTAAATATCATTTTATAGACGATGATAGTTTTTTGCATGTGCCTTCATAGAAAACTAAAAGATCGTCAGCATACATTTGCGTAAGTCTGAGAGGAGCAGTTTGGTTAATTAAGTGGAAGAGATTGTTGACTACCAATAAGAAGAGGGATGGTGAAATGGGGTCTCATTGTTTACAACCTTGCGTAATCTCAAATGAAAGTCTTCGTCCTTTCGATGTCACCCACGAAAATGAGTCTCTTAGGATTGTACCGACCATGTTTATAAAGCCCATGGGAAATCCGTATCTGAGGAGTGAGCTGAATATGAATGTTGCGGCGGGATCTCCTTGCTCAAATCATTTACATATATTATTTTATATTTTGGCCTTAAAATTGTAATTGCTCCCCCTACCACTTTTCCTTTTGTTTATTTTGACACCTCTTAGCCTCGGGGTATTTAGATCAATCATTTTCCTTTTGTTTATTTTGACACCTCATAGCCTAGAGGTATTTAGCTCTATCCTTTCCTTTTTGTTTTCTTTTCCTTCGTCATGGCCAGTAGGGCTCGTGTTGTCTGATGAGGTGGACTTGTATTGCGAATCATAATGAACGCTTGGTGACTGAAATAAAACCCCATACAATGCGTATTAAACAAATACAGGCCATTTATTCAGGAAGAACGCCCGTAATTGGGAAAAGCCGCGTTGCTGTCCGAAGAGGAGGCTGGGGAGTCCGATCCGAGAAGATTCCGGAAAGAGAGACAGAGTTTGAGCTCCAAAGAGTGGAGGAAACTACCCCCTCCCAGGCACGCATATCAACATTCAGTGGTCCTTCGAGCCGGATCGTGAAGACAACGTCCTACGGATTAGGCAACGTTTGAGACAACTGAAGTAAGCAGTCCCCTTCAAAATGGCCTGTCAACATAGCCCCAAAGCAAGTCAGGCCGGAGGTCCTGATGAGAGTGATCTTCTCCAACAACTCCATGAGGGAGCAGCGGGAAGGCTCACTGGTCAGAGAGAGGACCTTCAGAGGGGAGCTGTAGAGGATCAGGATCATAAAGTTACCTCAAAGACCCTGGAAGAGCAGAAGGCTGCACTTCGCAGGTCCATAGGGACTTTAAAAGGAGCTATCACGAAGTTGAGTCAATAACTTAAGGCGGACCTCGCAGGAAAAACAAGAGTCTCTAGAACCTGCATACGCTACCATCTCATCGAACTCAAGAGCAGGAGTGAGGTCTTTCATAGAATCCATGGCATGCACCTCAACCTTAATATAGAAGAGACGCTGAAAGCGGGAGAGAACGAGATCGTCTCCCGAGATATCGTCGAGCTTATTGGCAAGGTGGAGGAGCACTTGGAGGATCGAGTGGAAGAATCCTTGACATCATTTGGAGAGATTGGCGACGTTTGAATCCGTAAGTTTGCGGAGGAGTCGAGAGAAGCCTTCCATGAAGAACTACTCCATTATAAAGACGAGGGATCCACGGAGGGAGAAGCTCATCGGAAAAGATTGTCAGAACAGGAGGCCCTTCGGGAGGAAACCAGGCAAAAGGAAGCAGAGGAGCGCCAAAAGGCCCTTGAAAGATTGCAGGCGGAGCACAAAAAGTGAGCCGAGGAGGCCCATGATGAGATGAAGCGACTTCAAAGGGAGTATACTGCTAAAGTTGAGCGTCTTAGGAGGGAGCATGAGACGGCAGAAAAGTCAGTGAAAGAGGTGGAGCAGAGCCTTCGAGAAGAACGAAAGGAGGGCTCAGTCAAGTGGGTTCCTTCTGAGAGTTCTCTTGGGAAGAAATGTCTATAACGGTCCTTGGCCGTCCTTCGCAAAGTGAGGAGGACGCCATCAGAATTGCTATTGGTTTAGTGAATGCTCTTATAGAACAAAACTTCAACCTGACAAAGTGGTCTTCAAATAGTGCAAACGTATTAAGTGTCGTGGGAGGAGCTAACCTTACATAGCGGATTATTAGTGAGGAGGAGGCAAAGGTCCTGGGGCTTAGGTGGAACACCAAAAAGGACACCCTCGGTTTTACTCTTAAGAACTTCTCGGAGCAGAACACAGCATTTACGGTCTGAGTAAACTCGCTCAAATATTTGAACCCTTGGGTCTGGCTGCATCTTTCGCGATCCGAGGGAAAATCAGAATGCAGCAACTCATGTTGAGGGACACGGGCTGGGACGATCCGATTGAATGCGAAGACGAAGATTGATGGATAGCCTGAATACGGAGGACGAAGAGCCTGTTGGAGATCAACCTTCCGAGATGCCTCATTCCAAAAGAGAGCTCGGATGTGGAGCTTCATGTGTTCTATGACGCAAGTGAGGGAGCCTTTGTTGGAGTGTGTTACATACGACGGGTGGTTGGAAATGAAGGGGAGTGTGCTTCGTCCTCGGAAAAACACGGGTTGCCCCCAAGAGCCATCTCTGTAACACGACTGGAGTTGAACGCTGCACTCCTTGGAGCGAGGTTGGCACAGTATGTTCAAGAGGCTTTGAGGGTGCAATTTCAGCGGTGAACGTTTTGGACCAACTCTGCGGTTGTCAGAAGCTGGTTAAGAGCTACAGCGTCCTTCTACAAGCCATTTGTGAGCCACAGGGTGGGAGCTAACGGAGCCAGACCAGTGGAGACACGTCCCGGGTAAGAAGAACCCCACGGATGCAGAGACAAGGTCAGTCTCCTCGGAAGCAACCCTGCCTAAAGTATGGTTCCGAGGTCCTGACTTCCTGAACGAGCCAGAAGAACAGTGTCTCAAAGATCTGCCAGTCAAACGGACTGCAGAGGAGAACAAAGTCTAAGTTCGAGGCCTATAAATAAGATATGAGCTCGAGGAAGAATGAAGACTGGTACGAAGGCATCTCATCGATTAAAGAGGCTCTCAGGAAGGGGATGGAAGAGTTTGAGGAGGTAGACCAGAAAGTCGTTTTAAAGTCCCTCCTCCAGAAGTCTCAAGAGGATAGCTACGGAAAAGAGATCAACGCTCTTCGAGAAGGGAGACATCTAGATAGACGGTCAAAAATCCTTTTTCTATTCCCAACCCTACACAGAGATCTCTTGCGTATAGGAGGGCGTGTCACGAGGGCAGTAGTCCCTTACGAGTAGAGACATCCCATCATTCTCGACCCCAAGCACAAGCTGACAGATCTTATAGTCGGGGATCTCCACCTGAAAGACTCTCATGCCGGCGTCAACCATGCCCTGGTGGACCTAAGGAAGGAGTATTGGGTCGTTAATGGGCGTGAGGCAGTCAAAAGAGCCAAACGAAGATGCTTGTTTTGCCAGAAACAAGCAGCGAAGCCAATGCAGCAGCTGATGGGGGACCTGCTGAGGGAGCGGCTTGCGGTCTTCGAACCTCCTTTTTCTAATACTGCTGTCGATTGTTTTGGACCCTACCATATTCTTATCGCCCGTAATAAGACTGAAAAGAGATGGGGTTGTCTCTTCACCTGTCTTACCCCAAGAGCAGTACACATCGAGGTGGCAAGGTCCCTGAGTGGAGAAGACTATTTGATTGTTCACTATAATTTCGTGAACCTGAGAGGCCGCCCTCGTGTGATGGGGTCTGACAACGCTACAAACTTCGTAGAAGCCGCCAAGACGCTCAGGTAGGATGAGGGACCTTCGGAATTGTCAGGAGGAACAGAGTGGATCTTCCAACCCCCTGGGGCACCTCACTGGTGAGGAGCTCACGAGGCCCTAGTGAAGCCGGCAAAGAGTCTCTAGTCGCACTAGAGACCGAACGAAGAGTTTCTGTATGTCTTCCGACGAGGCGATGGAGACCCACAGGGAGTCCAGATCCGCCCGTTCTTGATGCACAGAGGACCCTTTGAACCGTGGATACCAGATGCTCTATCTCATAGGCTTCCTGATAGGTAGGCGAGGTCGACACAAGCCAGTCCGGAGGGGTCAGCATCACCCCATATGCTCCAAATATTACTCTTTCCACCGCTTTGATGGCTGGGGCGACCCTGGGACAGAAGTAAAGGAAGTGGAACGAAGTCTCCTCGACCTTCCCGCACCAATGGCAGCTCCGCTTCCGGGGATCCACATGGGACTTATTCATGAATAAAGAAGACGTGGCCAGACGGTATCTAAACCATTTTTGATGAGAGTCTGTGAAGAGGTTCTTCATTATTATATTAGGACTCCGCAAGCGTTTGTCTGCCTCAATGCCTAGATTTCTCAGTCGCCTACTTACGATAAAAAACGGACGTCCACAACACGACATAGACTTTCGAACCGTCTGATTGTCTAATTCAGCAAGAGCGATATAGAAGGGAGTTGGTGGTCCAATAGGGAGCTCCTTTATTGATGTAAGAGAGCGACGCTTTTGTAATCGCCAACACAAAATATAATTTCTTATGTTTACTTTTCTTTGGATGAATTCTCCAACAGACGTGAGGTAACCCTCATTGAAGAACTTCCTTCTTCAACGGCCCGATGCCAATGTCCCGCCTGGGAATTACGTTTCAAAGTATCCTAGGAAGCACTTTTCGTACCTCCAAGGAGTGATTGACCGTATCTGGAATCGGTGGATTGGGGAATATTTGCCCTCACTCATGACTCGGGAAAAATGGAAACTTCTGCAAGAAAACCTATCGGTGGGAGATCAGGTCATAATTGTAGATAAGGACGCGAAGCGTGAGGACTGGAAGTATGGTCGGGTAAAAGAGGTGTATCCTTCAAAGGACGGTCGATTACGGGTTACAAGAATATGTAATATGAATGGGGAGAGACGACTCATCCCATTGTAAAGCTCTGCCTCCTTGCAAAGGCTGGAGTGGAGATCAAAAGGATCGACAAGGCCTCTTCAGGAGAGACAACACCCGGGCAAGGGGGTATCGAGGAACCGAAAGTGAAGGAAGACTGCAAACGCCAAAAATAGGGGAGGATGTTGCGACGCGATCTTCTTGCTCAAATCATTTACATTTATTATTTTATATTTTGGCCTTAAATTGTATTTGCTCCCCTACCACTTTTCCTTTTTGTTTATTTTGACACCTCGGGGTACTTAGCTAAATCCTTTTCCTTTGTTTATTTTGACACCTTATAGCCTAGGGGTATTTAACTCTATTCTTTTCCTTTTTGTTTTCTTTTCCTTTGTCATGGTCAGCAGGGCTCGTGTTGTCTGATGAGGTGGACTTGTAATGCGAATCATAATGAACGCTTGGTGACTGAAATAAAACCACATACAATGCGTATTAAACAAATACAGTCCATATATTCAGGAAGAACGCCCGTAATTGGGAAAAGCCACGTCGCTGTCCGAAGAGGAGGCTGGGGAGTCCGATCCGAGAAGAGTCCGGAAAGAGAGACAGAGTTTGAGCTCCAAAGAGTGGAGGAAACTACCCCCACCCAGGCACGCGCATCAACAATGAACTTGTGGGAAATGGAATCGAAGGCTTTATTAAAGTCCACCAATAATGTTGCAAAATCCCTTCCATGATTCAAAGAGCGATCAATTAAGTCCTGAATATTTTATAATGTAACCAATTTGATGGAAAATAAATTGTTGTACTGAGGTACCAAAAAAAAAAAATCCTGAATAGAACAAGGTATATCCTTTGCTCTTCGCCCCTTCATGAAGCCTTTTAGTGAGCCACAGATGATAGACGGAAGGATTTTGACGAGTCTACTGTTGATAATACCGGTAAATTTTTGTAGGATGTGTTTAGTGTGGTTATTGGTCTGTAGTTTGATAAATTCAAGCGATCCTTATCTTTTTTGGAATCAATTTTAGGAAGCCCTCGCCTATAAAAGCAGGAACTGCCCCGTAATTCAATATTTTGCAGTAGGTTGCTTCTAAAATAGGAGCTAGTTCCACGGCAAAAAATTCTAAAATTCAAAAGGCAGACCTGAATTCCCCGGAGATTTAAATTTCTTTTTGTAGCTTCTTATCTAGTCGACAATTTCCTCCTTCGTGATTGGCAATTCCAATTCGGTTAGATGTATCCCCACGTGTCTCTATGGATATTCATCTCGAATATCTTCAGCTGAATTTTTTTCTTGCTTCGTTCGCCACTGGAGACAAAAAGAACAAGTATCGTTTGTCTTTCATTCCCTGCATTTGTAGAGAGCTGAGTAAAATGAGGCGATTTCTTTACCAATCTCGACAGGTGAGTTAGTAACTCTACCTGTATTTGTCCTTAAGGCTGAAATTGTTCTTAGGCTCTGAATATTATTTTCAGAGGCTAAAGCAGGAATTGTGCACTTCAAATTGCTATCAATCAGGTCAAATCTCGCTCTCAATGCCGCACCAAACTTTCTGCGATCTATAATTTCGTCCACTTCTTCTTTCACATCCATTCTGTTAACGTTGGTCCTATGTAAATGACTCAGACGATCCAGAGTGGCTCTTTGACGCCGAGCTGTTTGTTTTCACTTTTTATATAAATATTTGTTTAGCTCTACTTTCAATCCTCTTAAGTGTTGAGCACGGTGAGAGTCACGTTCTCTCAAGAAGAGCTTTGCTATCCCTAATAACATCATTTATTCTGCTACAGGTGTCCTCATTCTCAAGTAATGAAACATTCAACTTCCAAATCGAGTTTCTGGCCGAATTAAAGGTACTAAAATGTGCCAAGATAGGTGAATGATCTGAAACATGAGGGGGGGAAACGGTGAGGTCCGTGATACAGTTTGCATCGTTTGCAGATGGGATAATTTAGTCCAGTCTTCCCTCTATATTTACACCGCTAGGACTTTCCTAAAGTAAGTCATCCCTGGGCTATTGTACTCCACCGGGTCTTAATGGGGTTTAATCTTGTTTAAGCCCCTCACTACAAAATATGTACCGTAGGGGGTATTATAGAAACCTAATATTAAGATATCAAAATTTATCCCCCCGCGAAAGTTGCGTCATAAGAAACTAAAAGATCGTAGAAAAATGGATTTTGGTTTGACAACCCCCTTACCCCCCCCCCCCAAATTGCGTTCAAAGGTTTCGTTATGAAGCAAAACTTTTTTGTTATTACTTATTTTGGAAAATTTAGTTTAACAAAATTTAGCTATGATCAATTTATGACTTTGTTATTTTTTGCAAATTTTCGTCAAACAATATTTAGAGCCCATAAATGAGCATAAGTGCTGACGTACCAACCATTTTTAAATAACAGCTCCTACTAGGGTTCTTTTATAGTTTCAAGAAGGAAAAAGAAAAAGAGGGTACTCTTTTGATGTTTTTAAGTTATTTTTTAAATACGTTTGCTTTTCACATCTTAATTTTCATACAGTAACTCCCTCACATGAATACATTGATCACGTATTACTAAAAAGTGGCATAGCAGAAGATCAAGCGAAATAACTACTTTCAGTAGTCGAAGAACATAAAAGACTTGACACTTTGGTCACTGTTGTGTGTTACGGATGCAACACCAATGTCAAAATATGGTAAGCAGTAATAAAAAGACTCGAGTTATGTATTAAAATACCACTTCAGTGGATTATTTGTCTTCTACACATGAATGAGTTACCTTTTAGAGAAGTTTTTAACCATTTAGATGGCGCACAAAAAGGACCTCGGACTTATGAAGGTACCATAGGAAAATTAATTAATACAGACTTTACCAAAAATTCAATAACAAGTTTTTAAATACTTGTAGGAAAAGTAAAATACATAAATCAAAGTTTACTGTATTCTTTAAGCTCAGATAAAAATATTTATACGAAATTATATTACGAATACAAACAGGAAAATTTTCGATTCAAGCTTTTGCTACAGGTCTCCAGGAGCATTTCATGAGGCAAAATGTCTTACCAAAGCTAACAGAATTTTAAGATCCTATATTTCACAAAAGGTCCATGTGAGTCTCACATAAAACTTGTAAAATTTATACTAAATTTTTATGCTCCTATATGGTTTCAAACCAAGTTAAATCCTCTTTTTATTGAAGGCTCAAAGCATTGTCAATTCGCCATAACTTTATTACAAGAGTTTGATGAAAATTTAGCCCCTTCAATAGAAAAATTACTCAAGAGAAACGCTTTTTTGCCCACCCTGAAAATATATTGCTAGAAGGCCTAACCGATAAATAAATGGAAACAAGAATATTTGCCTAGGAAAAAGTTTTGTTTGCAAAAAAGAATATTAAAAAACAAAGAAATTTTCAACTACCCAAAACTATCAGTTGTAATTCTAAGATTTTTTTAAATCTTATCGACTGGTCAAATATAAATTTGTCTGTTCCTCCAATTGTGCCTGAGGAAGATCTTATAAAAGCAAAAGAACATCCTTTAAAAACTACTAAGTATCCTTGCCATTCACAATCAGTGGAAAGAGCCGTAAAACTAGTAACGGAGGCATCTGCAAAAGTTTATGGATATAATCAACGTCATAGATTTATATTCTCAACCATGTGAGGGAGTTACTGTCTGAAAATTAAGATATGAAAAGCAAACGTATTTAAATTATAACTTAAAAACATTCATATGAATACCCTCTTTTTCTTTTTCCTTCTTGAAACTATAAAAACCTTAGTAGGAGCCGTTATTTAAAAAATGGTTGGTGCGTCAGCAGTTATGTTCATTTATTGGCATTAATACTACTTGACGAAAATTTGCAAAAAATAACAAAGTCATAAATTGATCATAGCTAAATTTTGTAAAACTAAATTTTTTCAAAATGAGTAATAACAAAAAAGTTTTGCTTCATAACGAAACCTTTGAACGCAATTTGGGGGGGGGTAAGGGGGGGGTCAAACCAAAATCCATTTTTCTACGATCATTTAGTTTCTTATGACGCAACTTTCGCGGGGGGATAAATTTTGATATCTTAATATTAGGTTTCTATAATACCCCTAATTGTACCGTCTTCTATTTTGTTTACATCTTTCAAGTTTTTGAATCGAATGAGAACATTGATAGGAGCCTTTAATGTAAAAACGATAAAGCCCGCTCCACTCTTACAGTCATTAATCCGCAGAATTTCATCTTCTTGTATAGATAAGCATTTAATTAATTTATAATAATGAGAGATATCAGGGAAGAAAACCCTCTTGGGAACTCCACTCTCCTCCTTCCATTCAATAAATATTTTGTTCCAAACTGGATTATTATCTAATCCAGTATTTTTCTTCTTTAAAAAGCTGGCTTTTTAGTTGATTGTCATCCTTTCGTCCCTTCAAGCTGAACTCGACTCATTTATTTTTTCTTCATTCCCTTTGACAGATACGCTCTCCATCTCCTCCGAATTGTTTTTTCAAGTCTTGGAAGCCCTGGCTGAGATCATCATGTCCTTGAATGTCCTTTCTTGGTTGGAATTCGGCCGTAAGCATGTGTTGTTTTCATGATCAAGTCGTGTCTCCTTCCATTTGATAGAAAATCATCATTTTAGTGGGTATTTTCTCGATCCCGAGAGTCCCATAGGATCCCTTGGAGAGAGTTTCGACTTTGGAAGGCTCGAGTGAGATCCTGATGTCCTTGAGTGCCTCTTTTTGAGCAGCAAGTGAATGAACGAGTGCTCAACTCACCATTCCACTTATATCGGAGGGGATTTGATGATAATCCGACTCTCCGATAAAAGTATTTGCTTTTATGTTCCAAAAACCTTAGACGTCTTGGCAAAACATAAGCAAAAACATGGACACCCATGATTAATGGATTCTGACACCTTTTTTTTACTGGATACATATGTTAACTTAGCCACATTATTTACTTTATTGGACGGTGCTTCATTTTATATATGATGGATTAAATAACATTTATTGAATTAATATTGAACTTTTTAATTTAATAAAGAGAAGTATATGGGTTATTGGAAATGGGTAGAATGTTATACTCAGTATGCGACAGAGCGATGCGTGCTGTGATCCGCAGAGACCTGAGTGGGATCCAGGAGGTATATATATATATATATATATATATATATATATATATATATATATATATATATATATATATATATATATAGACAAGAATATGATTTTATAGTTTATTTCAGTAGAGGAATATTGGGAAGGTCTTGACTGTGAGGAGGATATGAAGAGAGTCAGAGAGAGGGAAGTAAAAGTAAGTACGACCCACAAGCATGAGCTTGCCGGTCAAACTTGATTATTCCTTCTTATTATAAATACATATTAAACGATAATAATACTAATACTAATAGGGGTGACCAGAGAGAGGGCTCCTACTCAGGCCGCCACAAGTATAAAATTTCAAGTTTGTCAAAGCTTTTAATAAACTTAAAAAACATACTATTTTGTCTTACAACCTTAATCTATAGACAATATATGAATCCTACTTAAACGATACTTCAGTTGCAAATGTTGTAATAAAAACAATATTATATTATCGGTCCTTTATCCATAATTGCATGTGCAATTAGAGACGAAATATATCATCAAAATTATATTCCTAAAGCACTTTTCTAAGCCACGAGGCACAGAATATCATAATGATTGTTGATTGGTTTCTTTTCTTCCATTTGTTTTACAATATATATTTCAAATTGGTTCGTTTTATACTCGAATTCAAGTATGACAAAACGTAGAATATAATAAATCACATGAATACAGTATTATCATTTTTATTGTTTTAAACTTGATAGCAAGTAGACCCCTGGATATCAAGTGAAGTAATAATTATCGGTATAAATCATATAATTTATGGATGTGTTTTGTAACATCCATAACATCTGAAAATAAGTCATCAACAGTTTAACGAGGTAATTGTTCATTATTGAATGTATATTATTATATTGCATTGATGTGGGGGAATTCAGAACTGAATTTAGTCATACATAATTGTTCACTCAGGTAGACATTATCAGGTGTATATTCAAGCTTGTTATAACATCCCATAATAGGGAAACAACAATAGACTTATTTTAAAAATATTTGCAAAAAAATGCAGTAGTCGAACTTTAATTTTTGTTTATTTTATTACCAGACGTATTAATGAATTCCTAGAAAATTTATTATTTTGCATAGAACGTAGAGTGTATATGTATTCCAAACGGAGACGGTCCCTTTTTACGGCGTGATAAGTGTTTTTGATAAGCATGATGGAAAAAATATAAATATATATTAATATTAGATAAAAGGATGAATAAATAATGTTTCTGGGAAGAGAGGAAGAGTATTAGGATTTATACCACTCATCTAACTAATAATTGGATGTTCAATACAAAAACAAACATGTAGCAGTGTAACTACTCAATGACGTCACTGGAGAACGAATACATATATATAGGTATATATATGTATATATTTATTGAGAGAGAGAGAGATTCGTTTTCCGGTGACGTCATTGAGTAGTCACACTGCCACATGTTTGTTTTGTATTGCCCAGACCTTATTATACAGACCTTGCTCCATATTGCTTGGGATTTTGGCCCAGACTCTTAAGGAGATAAAAAATAATTCCTTCCTTCTCTTAGTTCTTAAATCTGCTCCTGCTTCAACATTGCTCTTTCCTCCTTTTATTCATTTTTATTTTACATCAAGTTATCAAATACATACGTCGTCGGTGGTTTGGACGTGCTTTCGCAGACAAACGAAGAGGGCTATTTCTTTGGAAACTTCACCCTTTCTTGATTTAGCGCTGAAGAGTACTAATAAATATCTTGACTGTGAGAGCTGTGCTCGTCTGGTTGATTATTACTGAATAGAAATACACATCTTTTGGGGGGGAAAAGAAGCAAGGAGAACCCAAAAACCTTTCCTACTTGGTTGCTCACAAATAACTGTGAATAAGAATTATCATTTTTTTGAACTATTCAAAACCTAACAATTTGTTAAATTTTATATTGGATATATCAAGTCAAAATAGTAGGTACTATGTTAAATCAACACACGATTGCCGATTTGAACCATTTGATGGTCATTGTGGTATGGTTTTTTTGAGTAGTTGTATATGAAAGTATATATAAATAAACATTATAGATTTTAATTAATACTCCCAACATAATTGTAACGACGCTCCCCTCAATATATGAAAGCTAAAAAAAAAAAAATACAAAAACATTTAGGTCTTATGAAAATAAATTGGGAAATATGTTTGAGCAAATGATGAAATCTTATTAAAAAATGTAGTTTATTTTTTTTTACAGTCTATATTTATGATATTAAAAAAATATTTCATCGAATTCGTGAAAGTCAATGCTGAAAAATTTGTTTATTTCGAATTATAAGGGAGCTTAAGTATAATTAGAGCGTCATAAACATTTGCCGAAGTTGAAAAAATTAAAAGTAATTATTTTACTCAGAAAACTTAACCTGTAGAGTCAGGACATTAATGACATTTAAATACTAAAAACAGTCCGTTCATGTCAACTAGTGTGGATTCATTATTGTACCTCATAT
Organism: Caligus rogercresseyi; assembly: GCA_013387185.1. Taxonomy (NCBI): domain Eukaryota; kingdom Metazoa; phylum Arthropoda; class Copepoda; order Siphonostomatoida; family Caligidae; genus Caligus; species Caligus rogercresseyi. Next base: position 29,871,694 of record CP045894.1, on the reverse strand, counting down.
AAGCACTAGACCTATTCTTAATATGTATATGTTAAGTTCATTATCTTGATTTGGTTAAGATTATGACTCAGCAGATGGGTGAGAGTTACGACCTTGGAAGCCCCGAGTGAGATCCTGATTAAGTGCCTCTTTTTGAGCACCAAGTGAATGAACGAGTGCTCAACACACCATTTCACTTATATCGAATTCGTGAAAGTCAATTTTGAAATATACTTTTTTCAAATTAAAGGGAGCTTATGAAAAATTAAGGGAATCATAAACGCTTCGCCGAAGTTGGGCATATTGAAACTAATTATTTTATTTAACAAACTTATAGTCAGGACATTAATGACATTTAAAATACTAAAAAAATATAAACAATTCCCATTCAGTCTTTCTAATTTCCCCCCTAATAGATAAACCTTAAACTGAACACATTAACGACTTTATGATACAGTCATTTTATATACTCGTTTTCTTCCGTTCATCTCAACTAGTGTGGATTCATTATTGTACCTCATATATGCACCAGACATATTCTTAATGTGTTAATGTTTTGTCACTATTTTAAATCTTGATTTGGTTATGACAAAGCAGATGTGATTTGAGTGACTCAATAAATATTCCACACGAAGCAGCTTCTCCTAACAAAGAAAATAAAATTTTGGATTCTACAAATGTGTTATTTCTTGCGAGTAAAAGTAATTTTTAATACTTAATATTATTTTCGAATCTAAGCCCAAAAGATAGTTTTATATACAAAATACTTACTAAATGAATGTGTGGACAAATTACTAGCAAATTTAAATCAGGTGTTTTATTGTTTTGATGTTTATAAATGTGCAGTGCCTGGAGTCTCAAATTAAGCTATATATCCACTTGTTCAATCGTCTTTTCTTTCTATATATAGTAAGGTATCATTAGTTTATGTATCAGAACTGCAAAATGACGTTCTTTAGTCAAGGAACAAGAGTTCTAGTTGTAGCACTTTGTGTTGGACTTAGTTTGGCAGTTGGTAAGTATATCTTATTATATTCTAATATCATTATTCCTTGTTTCATCCATTGTTTTTGAAGAAAATTGCCAACTGAGAATCGATAAATATGAAAGGGCATCAATGATGTCTCGTAACTTCCTCTATGGACGCAGCAATCTCTGGCCTGGCGGAGTTGTCCCCTATGCTTTTGGATTCCAATTTTCGGCAAGGGACCGCAGCATTATTCAAGCGGCAATGAATCAAATTCAGACCGGCTCCTGCGTTCGGTTTGTTCAAAGGACAAATCAGCGGCAGTATGCCTTGCTTGTTCGACGAGAGAGCGGATGTTATACAAGAGGATCCGGCTTCACGAGTGCAAGGCCGGCTCATGTTGTTAATTTAGGCCCAGGATGCATGGTAAGAGAAGGCGATGAGCAAAGAATTGCAAAAAATAAGCTTTTTCTTATTGAATAATCGGCTTGGGAATAGTAGATACATTCAGTTTAAATTTGCATGCCGTCTCCTTGTTAAAGGCATAAGTGTATAAAGAAGGAAGAACATGGCTTGCTAATTGCTTTAAAAGCTTAGTCCTTTTTCGTGGTGTTAAATAAAGAATAAAACCAGAGAAAAAGATCCGCTCATCATGTTAAAATATAGGATTAATTTCAAACTATAGGAATATAGCATCATTTTTATTACTGTTCATTGTCGTTAGTAATAATATACCCCTCATACTGAATAGTATCTTGAAATGTATGTATATCCCCCTTTCTTTCTTTCTCTCTCTAGACCGTTGGCATTGTCGTTCATGAATTGCTGCATGTCCTAGGATTCCTCCACGAGCAAAAACCGACCGGATCGAAATAGGTTCATTTCCATTAGGTGGGAAAATATTCGAGAGGAGGCTAGTTGGTTCGCTCAATTTATTCGATCAAAGGCCCCTGGAGAAAGGATTGCAACCTGTAATTTCAATGTCCTTCGACGGCAAGATGACTGTGCTTCTCCAAGAGTGGCCACTACTCTAGGACAACCCTATGACTACCGATCTGTTATGCATTACGGACGTATTGGGTAATTATATTATAAAAACACAGTCTTCCTCATATTCATATCCTTTCTCTTTTAAAGGCCTTCAAAGAATGGACGGCCTACTATGACTTCCGGAAACTTACAGAGGCGAACTTGGAAATAGAGCTGGGCTTACGTCCATTGACCGCAGGAAGATAAATGCTGCATATCAATGTGAGTATTGCTGTTTATTTTATTCCATCCTATTTTGAAGAATGATCAATTCTTTTCTCCAGGTAACGGCGGCGGCCAGCAGTGCAATGATACATGGAGATTATGTAGATCTTATACCCGATTCTGCACAAGGTCCTCATTCATGAGGACAAGATGTCGTAGATCCTGCAGACTATGCAATTAAATATGATACCTTTCACATGGAAAAATAAAACAAGAATTTGCATTTGAAACTTTATTGTCCTCGTTATTTTATTAAGGGTATTATGGGGGAAAAAATTATCATTTAGCTTAATGAAAGCGTGTTCGACTCTTAACCTTTATGGCAAAAGCTTAACCCACGAGAGTTGAAAGTCGATTTGGATCGATTTAATTCAAAACATAATTTTGAAGGCCCTAATAAGTATGACTATGCAAGCAGTAATTTTATGTAACTTAAGAGGCAAAAATGTATCCATCATGAAACAACGGGATTGGGCTACTCATTTTACTCCATTTTAAACTGGTCATTTTTGGCATTCTTCATTGGATAGATACATTGAATGCATTATGTTTTACGTTATTACGTTAGTTTTCATGTAAATAAAAAGATGTTTCATATTTTGGCAAAGTAAGTAAAAAAAAAGTCCTGATAGTGTAAAAGGAGCTGAACTCGTTTTCAAGCAATTAAAATATTGCATGTGTTAAGAACTATCAGATATTTCAAAAGTCTTATGGATGCATAAATTTGTTTATAATGGATATTTATTTTGTATTTACTATTCCTATTCAAGGTTGTTTTTCTGTAATATGTATTTCTTGCATTCAAATAGGTGGTATATGTACTTCCTAAGTAGTCTTTTAAAGAAGGACTTGTCTAAATTTATGTTTATAAATATCTTTATTCATTTATAGTTTCTTGTCAACAAATTTGTTTAAAAACATCTAGTGTATTTTCGAGCTTCATTGCAAATATCAAATCATCCAAGATTATTTGATATATGCTTTTGTATATTTAGTTTTTCATATATAAAATATTTTAAATATAGTAAACGCCTTCCAAAGACATATAGTATCAAAACCTGTGAGCTCCCTCTAGGAGTATTTAGTAATTCTGGGACGTTGTTGGGACGAATACCTAGGCCCCAGCACACTATAGTATATTATGTTATTACTAATATTCACGACATGGCATTTGTATTCCTCTGGGAAAATCTATAATCAAGTATACATAGATAGATCAAATATATATTGATCGGATAATATAATTATGTGCTAATACAGATAAGCAAATAAATCAGACTAGCAAACACACTTTTTCCGACTATCATATGTAGTATTTTTATTTGTTGTATATTAAATCATCTCCTTTTATTCTTGCCTCCACAAAAAATCTTATGTATATATTCAATTGTGGCAACACAACTTATTGTTTTGCCAATTAGTTAAGTGTTATCAAATTAGGAATAAGGAAAAGGATATTTAAACAGACTTTCAGTTTCTGACCATTTCCAGAAAATATATAAATATTTAATTATACTCCATATTATAATGATTTATAATCGTATGTAAATAACGAAACAAAAGACCAAATTCTTAAGAATTTGCTATTAAATGTAACAAAAAATATTATAAATATTCATTTGACGCTTTGCTTATTTATATTGAAGAGGATGGAGTTCAATGATCCAACCACATCTTTTATTGTTTTCCTTCAATATTTTCAACGGACATCAGACTTCACACTCGAGTTCACGACTGGGGTTGGGCCTCGTTGATCTCGAATCATTTTGGAAGTCCTTGAACCTTTCTTGGCTGAGGAGACTGAGGACGAGTGAAGAATTCTGGGCTGTTAATATTAAAAGAAATTTGCAGTTAAAAAAAGGTGTCTGTTTTGTGAATTGTGAAGAGCATTGATGTGTCATGGGCTAATATGGTATTATCGTGGGAGTCCGCCATGATGGAGTATTCGATCTATTAAAGGAGCATGACCACTGAACTTTAATAAAATCATAGGAAGTACTGAGGAATTTTTCAAGTATGATAATCTCATATCAAGGGGCCAAGTCTCGCAGCTACCAATTAAAATAAAGATATATTATTGCTTATATTGCATGCACGGAAAAAATAAACACATATCATATTTGTACAATTAAATGAAGAAGATCCTTTAAAATCTTTATCCAACATACCTATGATTTAAACAAGTATGTTCCTCAAAAACATATTTATGTTGTGAGTGGTTAGTAGTTGATAAATGATTCGCCAATTATCTTGACAGTCTTCAGAATATAATTATGTGTATTTTGAGAAATATCATACAAACTAACTATATTCCTCTTAAATCATTCAAGTGTATGAAACCTCCAATAACAGACTTTAAGAGACAATTATGTTTTTTGAATATAATATATATATATATACTCCTCCTTTTCTTGTATATACTCGCTTATATTCCCTGATATAACAAACAGTCAGTTTTTGTATCCGGAAGATTTTATTTCCACTTCAGAGAGGAGTAAAAAGTCATATTCCCCTGGCTCCTTGGTGTGTAAAATTTTCTCAAAAGGACAAAGTATAAAACGATGCTTTGAATGCCACACTGATATCAATGATTTTTTTATCTTCCTAAAGTGTGGGAAAATAGGATCTTACATTCCTTGAGGGAATAAATTATATATGTATATATATATATATATATCTATATATATATTTGGAGTTGAAAAACCCTAATTATTTTGATCGTTGATATTTTTTTTTTTTTGACTTTGTTGGTTTTTTCTAATATTAAAAAAATACTAAAACTTAATCAATTTACTTTTCAAACATATCATAAGTTATACAAATGTAACACTCATGATGTTAGGTCCTTTTTGACCTTTAAGATTAAAAATATAGAATAGACATGTTAAGCTACTTATCACTGATTTAAATGTATAAAATTATTAGCCATTTCATCAGTACATTTATTGTGCAGTAGGGTAAAAAAATGTCAATTCTTTTTTGCCATTTATTTTCTTTCACCTTAAAAAAAATATCATTTCAAATAAAAATCTTGGGGCGAAGAATGTTTATAAGAATGAAGATAATTGTATAAAATTCAAAATATATGGGGAAAGAGCATTTAGACAAAAATGTGACTAACTGGGCTTCATTGGAAATCTTTAGGAAAATGGTAAGAAAAACTTCATTTTTTTCAATCCCGGTATGGATGTAGTTTAGATGAAAGATTAGTGCAAATAAAAAATGTGGAAATATTGTTAAGTATTTTAGTGATTTTATTTTATGTTATGTAATTGTTAAGTATTTTGGTGATTTTATTTATATGTTATGTAATTGTTAAGTATCTTAGTGATTTATTTATATGTTAATTGCTATTATTAATGATGTAAAAATTTGACTGTGTAATAGATTTTATGGGAAATAAATGTATTACTGAGGTACCAAAAAAATGTGGAAATAGTCAAAAAGTTGCAGTTAAATTATGGAAAAAATTAAGGAATTGTTCTGACTTTAGTTTGTAGAGAACATAACGTAACTTTTCAATTTTTTAGAAGCTCTAGAATAACAGAGAAACATCTAAAAAATTGAACGCTTTTGAAAAATAAACCCAAAGCACTATTTGATTTTTATAAATAATACAGTCCAAAGAAATATATAAATTTCAACTTTCCATCATAAGCCCACCTTGTCTTCAAGAAAGGACAAAACCCACGAATTATATGTACAACATTATTATAAGAAGAAAGATAGTGATTTATGTATTGATAAAACTTACTGCATTGTATTTATGTTATTGAAGGACAAAAATAGCCATCTATTTTTCTGCTCTATGGCATTCTATGAATTTGATTTTGGACTCAAATAAAATTAAAGATTTCAAGATTTTCTTCCCCCTTTGCAATAAATTATGTTTGCAAAAGGAACAAATCTTCAATATGGAGGACGTAATGGAAAGAAGACGAAGAACATAACTCCTCTCATGAAGACAAGGAATGAGACTCATTTCACAAATACGAGGAATGGGACTACTTTCACGAAGACGAGGAATGGAAGTACTATAACGAAGACGAGGGATGGAAAGTCCTACAACGAAGACGAGGGATGGAAAGTCCTACAACGAAGACGAGGGATGGCTACTGCAACGAATCCTAAGTTGTTGTTTTTTTGTCTAATGGGTTCGATAGAATTGCCTTAAAATTAGTCTATCGAACCTAAGATCGTATCAATGAAGGTGACCAAAATTGACCTGCGCCTCTCGGGAGTCGAACCTACGCCCTTAACATTGAGAGTTGAACACGCCTAAAGGCACTGCGTTATTGCAATCCCTTTTTTTGCTTTTTATAAGCTTAAAGGCCTTCAAATGAAAGCTTAATTCTGTTATTTATCCAGAAAAATAAATATATCTTCAAACTTCATCCTGTGTATCTAAACTATCTCTTATGAGGATTTGTGTCTAGATACAGCATTGCTATCTTCCTTACTGAATATCATTACGGATGAAACCACCATCCTTAGAAATCCCTTCAAGTTATTTTATTCAGATAATTTAATTAAATTCTTGCTTCATGTTCAATTGAATCTGAAAATAATTCATGGCATATACTTATCAAACTTTATTACATAATGAATTCTGACAAATACTTTGATTTCGAAGAAATCAACTATATTTATATTGAAGAAAAATATATTTTTTAAATCAATTTTGATATGAAAAATGTGTTCAATAACTCCCACTATCTTACTTAAAATAATAAGTAGAGCAAATCAAACGGGGATTACCGTGTTCCTTTAAAACATTTTTTCCTAATAAAATATAACGAAAATCATTTGAAAGATTTGCTTTGAAAAAGGCATATTTATGATGATACATACATCGTATACTTATTAATAATTATATTAGATTTTTCAAAGTTCATCAAAAGAGAACAGTTTTAATAAAGAATACATGTAGGATCCGTAATACTTATTAAAGGGAAACAAACTTAATTAAAAAGTCAATGGACCGAAGTAACTTGTAAATATATGTGTTCGACTTTCTTTTATTTTATTTTTTGCAACCTTTCATATGTTGGTTTCCACATACATATATTTGAAGAAACAACTTTTTAATCATGCAACTTTTCAATAACTATCTTCGTCTGTAAGATAATTAATTTTGTTATAAATGATTATATTCCTTGAATATATTTTACATTATTATATTATATATATATTTATATATTGATACGTAATAACCCATCCGATAAACTGTTCAAAAATGAACAATTTAATGAAAATGCCGATGAACATCCTATGTTTTTTATGGTAAAAGGACATAATACTTTGTGGGCAATCTCTTGGTTTAAATAACAGCCCCTCCTCCCTTTTCGATAGGGTATTTAGTTATTTAGTTTGTACAACAAATAAAAATATAACAAAAAATATATTAATCGAATATCTTCTTCGTCGGGCATAGACAAATAGTTTTTTGTTCCATATATAAGAGCCTTTAAAGGGTGGACTAAGAAAGTAGGAGAGAAAATGCCATTCTTGAACGCTTCAAGACCCAATCCTCCATTGACACCATGGAAGATGACTAAAGATCTTTCAGCTCTACACCTCCTCAATCGAATGCTCTAATCGAATGACTTAGCAGTACCATTCACAGGAAAATAAGTATATCTGTCCACGACTGCAGAGTCCTGTAAAAGGTTGACCAGGATTCCAATAGAGAAAAATAATTAACCCATTAGAACCGAAAGTTAAATAATGATTGTAGAACAATGAAAATTTTATGGCCATTTTATTTGACGCATAGAACATTTGTTTAAAATTCAACCAAATTGAACAAGTCACAGCTGAAAAATTTGAACGTCGAAAAATCGACACTCAGGCTCTACAGGCAAATATTTTATTAAGTAAAAAGAATAAGCGGTACTAACATTTTTCCTGTTATATTTTTTTTTCTGTTTTAATTCTTATATATATCTAGATAAATGGATACATGATAAACATAGTAACATTATTTTTTATTTAGAATAACTTATTGACCAATTTTCCTTATATTTTAAAGTAGTATTTCTTTACAAACGTAGTGGTATTCTTTGAAGCATCTAGGGTGAAGACCTGCACTGCATTTACAACAAATAAACGAAGCTCTTCCTTTACAGTGTCCTCATACGTTAGTAGCTTCACAATGTATGATCCAGTGACTTTTTTCATCATATCTCGATACATAATTCAGTTTCGAAGTATTTTGCTCCCTTGAATCGGTTTTTAATCAAAATCAATAATGTATTGCCAGATATTCGATGAAATCATGTGAAGCCATATTTGTCCCTTGTTGTTTCAGCAATTGGTATGTATGTTGACTGTGACACTAATTATATAAAAAACTATTGGCCACCGCCACTTTCATTGTCCTTCTTGAGAGAAATACTGATGAAGAACTCGTCGAAATATATCTTGAGTCCATCTTATGGTGGAATGTTTGCCGTTTTGATCAAATACATCGCTGTGTTCCCTCCAAGGGTTATAATTTTTCTGGAGGTCATTTTTGCCACAATTAAGACTGTTTGGCGCCACTCAGGTTAGTATATAAGGTGAGTAATCGCGTCATTTCTATCATTCATTCTACTCGCCGCTGAAAATGGAGACACCCGACTTTCGCTCCTACTTCTTGCTCTGAGATTAAGCTCGCAAGGACAGTCAACGAGATCCACGGGGACCTGCTTTCTACCTTCCCTGACTCCTGCCCTGGCCTCTCCACCCTCCAGAAATGGCACACTGAGTTCGATAAGGGTGTTTTGCCCTGGAGAAGAAGACCCGTCCTGGACGTCCCCGGGAGGCGAGGACAGAGGACAATGTGGCCCGTGTGAAGCGCCTGGTCGAGGATACCCCCGGATGACCACTCGACAAGTTGCTGCAGAGGTGTCCCTACCATCTACAACTGTTTTAAGGCTTCTGACGGAGGATCCAGGGCTCTGAAACCACCTCAGCGTGCTCATCCCTCGCCAGCTCTCTAAAGCCATCAAGACGCAGCGAGTGAAGTGCTGTCAGGACCTCCTGAAGCTGTTCCAGGACCATGGGGAGGACTTTCTGGGGTCTCATCTGTTAGTCCAGGACAAGTCCTGGTTCTACTGGGATTGGCAGAGCGGAGGCAAGTCTGTGTAGAGCCCACAGGGGCCCGGTTCTCGACCCCCCGTGTGAAACAGACAGCGAGGAAGACGATGATTCTGATGGGGCTCACCTGCATGCTGAGGTGGGTATCGACACTGAATTTCTTGCCGGGACCACAGCCGACCGGAACACCATGACAGAGTACCTGAGGACGACTGGGAAGCGCTTTCTCAGCCTGAAATAGGACAAGATCTGGCTGAAAGATTGTCCTTTCATGTGGGACAATGCACGTCCCCACACTGCCACCGATACCAGGGAGTTCTTAACCCGGAGGGTCGAGGAACCGGTGAAACAGTCAACCTACTCACCCGACCTGAACCTGTGTGACAGGTTCCTGTTCAGGAAGTTGAAGCACCTACTCCTGGAGGACGAGTTTGGGGGCCACGAGGAGGCCACACTCGCCGTTCAGCGGGCGATGAGGAGGGTCAGTGAAGACGAGCTCTACGACCAACAAAGGAAGCTCCGGGGACACTGCCACGACGTCATTGCAGTCGGAGGGGATTATGTGTACTGATTGAGAAGTTTTTTTGTTGATCTGATAAAATTTTGAGTTTTAATTGGTCGACCTCATTAATTATGGAACAACCTAATATTTACTGCACAATAGTCCTTGTTACAGAGCCATTGCCTTCCTCTCAGTCTATCTCAGCCTTCTTAGATATACCTTGTTTCTTGATCAGGCATTGTTTTCCTTCATTTGATCGAAAACCATCCTATTAGCAGGCATATTCTCTATCCAAGAGAGTCCCTTAGGATCTTTAGGAGAGTGTTTCAGTCTTGGAAGCCCTGGCTTAGATCATCATGTCCTTGAATGCCCTTTCTTTGTTGAACTCCGACTGAAGTCATGCATTGCTTCATGATCAAGTCGTGTATCCCTCCATTTGATAGAGACTCATCACTTTAGTGGCTATTTTCTCGATCCTGAGAGTCCCATAGGATCCTTTGGAGAGAATACGACCTTGGAAGCCCCGAGTGAAATCCTGATTGAGTGCCTCTTTTTGAGCAGCAAGTGAATGAACGAGTGATCAACTCACCATTCCACTTATATCGAATTCGTGAAAGTCAATTTTGAAATATTTTTTATTTCAAATTAAAGAGTGCTTATAAAAAAATTAGGGCATCATATTGAAAGTAATTATTTTACTTAACAAACTTAAGCCTGTAGAGTCAGGACATTAATGACATTTAAAATACTAAAAAAAATCTAAGCAATTTCCGTTCAGTCTTTCTAATTTCCCCCCTAATAGATAAGCCTTAAACTGAACACGCAGCAGCTTCTCATAACAAAGAAAATAAATATTTTGGATTCTACAAATGTGTTATTCCTTGTGAGTAAATGTAATTTTTTAATACTTAATATTATTTTCGAATCTAAGCCAAAAAATAGTTTATATACAAAATACTTACTAAATGAATGTGTGGACAAATTACTAGCAAATTTAAAATCAGGTGTTTTATTGTTTTGATGTTTATAAATGTGCAGTGCCTGGAGTCTCAAATTAAGCTATATATCCACTTGTTCAATCGTCTTTTCTTTCTATATATAGTAAGGTATCATTAGTTTATGTATCAGAACTGCAAAATGACGTTCTTTAGTCAAGGAACAAGAGTTCTAGTTGTAGCACTTTGTGTTGGACTTAGTTTGGCAGTTGGTAAGTATATCTTATTATATTCTAATATCATTATTCCTTGTTTCATCCATTGTTTTTGAAGAAAATTGCCAACTGAGAATCGATAAATATGAAAGGGCGTCAATGATGTCTCGTAACTTCCTCTATGGACGCAGCAATCTCTGGCCTGGCGGAGTTGTCCCCTATGCTTTTGGATTCCAATTTTCGGCAAGGGACCGCAGCATTATTCGAGCGGCAATGAATCAAATTCAGACCGGCTCCTGCGTTCGGTTTGTTCAAAGGACAAATCAGCGGCAGTATGCCTTGCTTGTTCGACGAGAGAGCGGATGTTATACAAGAGGATCCGGCTTCACGAGTGCAAGGCCGGCTCATGTTGTTAATTTAGGCCCAGGATGCATGGTAAGAGAAGGCGATGAGCAAAGAATTGCAAAAATAAGCTTTTTCTTATTGAATAATCGGCTTGGGAATAGTAGATACATTCAGTTTAAATTATGCATGCCGTCTCCTTGTTAAAGGCATAAGTGAAAAGAAGGAAGAACATGGCTTGCTAATTGCTTTAAAAGCTTAGTCCTTTTTCGTGGTGTTAAAATAAAGAGTAAAACCAGAGAAAAAGATCCGCTCATCATGTTAAAATATAGGATTAATTTCAACCTATAGGAATATAGCATCATTTTTATTACTCTTTCATTGTCGTTAGTAATAATATACCCCTCATACCTGAATAGTATCTTGAAATGTATGTATATCCCCCTTTCTTTCTTTCTTTCTTTCTCTCTCTAGACCGTTGGCATTGTCGTTCATGAATTGCTGCATGTCCTAGGATTCCTCCACGAGCAAAACCGACCGGATCGAAATAGGTTCATTTCCATTAGGTGGGAAAATATTCGAGAGGAGGCTAGTTGGTTCGCTCAATTTATTCGATCAAAGGCCCCTGGAGAAAGGATTGCAACCTGTAATTTCAATGTCCTTCGACGGCAAGATGACTGTGCTTCTCCAAGAGTGGCCACTACTCTAGGACAACCCTATGACTACCGATCTGTTATGCATTACGGACGTATTGGGTAATTATATTATAAAAACAGTCTTCCTCATATTCATATCCTTTCTCTTTTAAAGGCCTTCAAAGAATGGACGGCCTACTATGACTTCCGGAACTTACAGAGGCGAACTTGGAAATAGAGCTGGGCTTACGTCCATTGATCGTAGGAAGATAAATGCTGCATATCAATGTGAGTATTGCTGTTTATTTTATTCCATCCTATTTTGAAGAATGATCAATTCTTTTCTCCAGGCAACGGCGGCGGCCAGCAGTGCAATGATACATGGAGATTATGTAGATTTTATACCCGATTCTGCACAAGGTCCTCATTCATGAGGACAAGATGTCGTAGATCCTGCAGACTATGCAATTAAATATGATACCTTTCACATGGAAAAATAAAACAAGAATTTGCATTTGAAACTTTTATTGTCCTCGTTATTTTATTAAGGGTTTATGGGGGAACAAATTATCATTTAGCTTAATGAAAGCGTGCTCGACTCTTAATCTTTATGGCAAAAGCTTAACCCACGAGAGTTGAAAGTCGATTTGGATCGATTTAATTCAAAACATAATTTTGAAGGCCCTAATAAGTATGACTATGCAAGCAGTAATTTTATATAACTTAAGAGGCAAAAATGTATTCATCATGAAACAACGGATTCATCTTAAAATGGGCTACTCATTTTACTCCATTTTTAAACTGGTCATTTTTGGCATTCTTCATTGGATAAATACATTGAATGCATTATGTTTTACGTTATTACGTTAGTTTTCATGTATATAAAAAGATGTTTCATATTTTGGCAAAGTAAGTAAAAAAAAAAGTCCTGATAGTGAAGAAGGAGCTGAACTCGTTTTCAAGCAATTAAAATATTGTATGAGTTAAGAACTATCAGAAATTTCAAAGGACTTATGGATGCATAAATTTGTTTATAATGGATATTTATTTTGTATTTACTATTCCTATTCAAGGTTGTTTTTCTGTAATATGTATTTCTTGCATTCAAATAGGTGGAATATGTACTTCCTTAAGTAGTCTTTTAAAGAAGGACTTGTCTAAATGATGTTTATAATATCTTTATTCATTTATAGTTTTCTTGTCAATAAATTTGTTTAAAAACATCTAGTGTATTTCGAGCTTCATTGCAAATATCAAATCATCCAAGATTATTTGATAATATGCTTTTGTATATTTAGTTTTTCATATATAAAATATTTTAAAATATAGTAAACGCCATTCCAAAGACATATAGTATCAAAACCTGTGAGCTCCCTCTAGGAGTATTTAGTTAATTCTGGGACGTTGTTGGGACGAATACCTAGGCCCCAGCACACTATTAGTATATTATGTTATTACTAATATTCACGACATGGCATTTTGTATTCCTCTGGGAAAATCTATAATCAAGTATACTAGTAGTTGATAAATGATTCGCCAATTATCTTGACAGTCTTCAGAATATAATTATGTGTATTTTGAGAAATATCATACAAACAAACTGTATTTCCTCTTAAAACATTAAAGTGTATGAAAACCTCCAATAACAGACTTTAAGAGACAATTATGTTTTTTGAAATATAATATATATATACTCCTCAATATTAGTGAACCAATCATGGATTTACAATCTTAAGAAAAATGACTTGTTACTTGGTACTCCTTCTTAAATATTCCAGTTTCATGTAGGAGTGTAGTTACAACAGCCGATTCTTATTAAAATTATACTGCTTCTTGAGTCCATCTCAGATTTAGCTTTTGCAGATCAGCCATATTGTTAGTTACGTCTCGCAACAGCCACTTAATACTTAATACCAAATCCGTACTGCTTGCCAAACATATATTATGTAAAAGGGTATTGAATTTCTTTAGTATATAATAATAGGTAAATGGTTGTCAATGAACCATTCTGATGCTTAGTTTTCTCATATAATCCTCTTCTACCTTGCCTTTACACTTTTGAAAGTAAAAATGAAATTATATCGAAAACGATATTCAGCAACTATGGGCAATCACTTCGAATTATAAATGTAGATCTCTGTAGCTCCGTCGTAATAAACGGTAGTTGGTGCCCACAAATAATGTTTTGTGTTCTAACCAGACTTGAGGATAAGAGTTTTTTCTGATCAGCATCAATAGCAATATATAGACCATAGACTGTGAATCGAAGTAAACGGTCCTGATCGTTTTATTTTCTGATCAAAAGAAAATAGTGATATTTTGATCAATTCGTGAAAAATTATAAAATATTAACACAGGCCTCCTTTGAAGGATAGTGTACATTATATATATTAAGATATCAAAATTTATCCCCCCGTAAAAGTTGTGTCATAAGAAACTAAATGATCGTAGAAAAATGGATTTTAGTTTGACCCCCCCTTACCCCCCCCCCCAAATTGCGTTCAGAGGTTTCGTTATGAAGCAAAACTTTTTGTTATTACTTATTTGAAAAAAATTACTTTTACAAAATTTAGTTATGATCAATTTATGACTTTGTTGTTTTTTGCCAATTTTTGTCAAATAATATTTAGTGCCAATAAATGAACATAAGTGCTGACGCACCAAACATTTTTTAAATAACGGCTCCTACTAGGGATCTTCCATAGTTTCAAAAAGGAAAAGAAAAAGAGGGTACTCATGTTGATGTTTTTAAGTTATTTTTTAAATACGTTTGCTTTTCACATCTTAATTTTCATACAGTAACTCCCTCACATGGTTGAGAATATAAATCTATGATGTTGATTATATCCATAAACTTTCGTTCATCCATAAAATTCAAGCTTTTCATACAGATCTCCAGGAGCATTACATGAGGCAAAATGTCTTACCAAAGCCAACAGAATTTTAAGATCCTATATTTCACAAAAAATTCATGTGAGTCTCACATAAAATTTTTACGCTCCTATATGGTTTCAAACCAAGTTAAATCCTCTTTTTATTGAAAGCTCAAAGCATTATCAATTCACTATAACTTTATTACAAGAGATTGATGAAAATTTAGCCCTTTCAAAAGAAAAAGTACTCAAGAGAAACGCTTTTTGCCCAGCTTGAAAATATATTGCTAGAAGGCCTAACCGATAAATAAATGGAAACAAGAATATTTGCCCTGGAAAAGTTTTGTTTGGAAAAAAGAATATTAAAAACAAAGAAATTTTCGACTACCCAAAACTATCAGTTGTAATTCTAAAAAAAAATTAAATCTTATCGACTGGTCAAATATAAATTTGTCTGTTCCTCCAATTGTGCCTGAGGAAGATCTTATAAAAGCAAAAGAACATCCTTTAAAAATTAATAAGTATCCTTGCCATTCACAATCAGTGGAAAGAGCTGTAAAACTAGTAACGGAGGCATCTGTTTATGGATATAATCAACGTCATAGATTTACATTCTCAACCATGTGAGGATGTTATTGTATGAAAATTAAGATGTGAAAAGCAAACGTATTTAAAAAATAACTTAAAAACATAAAAAGAGTACCCTCTTTTTCTTTTTTCCTTCTTGAAACTATAAAAGAACCGTAGTAGGAGCCGATATCTAAAAAATGGTTGCTGTGTCAGCACTTATGTTCATTTATTGGCACTAAATATTATTTGACGAAAATTTGCAAAAAACACAAAGTCATAAATTGATCATAGCTAAATTTTGTAAAAATACATTTTTTCAAAGTAAGTATAACAAAAAAAATGGTTTCATAACGAAACCTTTGAACACAATTTGGGGAGGGGTAAGGGGGGGGGGTCAAACCGAAATCCATTTTTCTACGATCATTTAGTTTCTTATGACGCAACTTTCGCGGGGGGATAAATTTTGATATCTTAATATTAGGTTTCTATAATACCCCCTAGTGTACATATTAATTTCGCCATTTCAACGCCCACCTATCCAGTGGTATTAAATTCAAAGTACTCTACCGATGGGTTATTGGGCTCCACCAATCCGAATGATGGGACTTTGGGATTTCAAATCCTAAGCTTATGAGTCATCGGGTCCAGCATGTTACATTAATAGGAAATCGGGATCACACCCCCATCAGAAAGGCGAGATCTATAAACCTATAAGCTTAATGTTTGGGCAAGTAATATTCCCCCTTATCATTACTGACACGACTCAACAACTTATCTGTAGAGGATTTGGAATCACCCTTGAGACAAGACTTTAAACTCCAATATCTGATAGTATAGCTTGTGGAACTCGTGGGTCCAATATGCAAAAATTAATGTTTTGTACCTTATTCTATCTTTACAATTGGCCGTTACTTTGGTGGTCAGACTCAGGCAGGTTTGTGAACAGAACGGAAAAAGAAAGAAAACATAACGGAACGCCAAGAAAGGCCTCTTACGTTCAGCTTTCAATTTTTTAAATAAAATAATAAATACGATATTAAATTTTATTTTTCACTCTGCTTTAGTATTGACTCAAAACCAATATTTTGTACTTTCTTGGGGTGTTTTAATCCACCGAACATTAATAGATAATATATATTCAATACCTTATTTCATATACAGTATGTTAAAAATGTATGGTGGTTTTATAAATCATTAACTTATCTAAATAATTTTTATAACGTTTGCCAAAAAATGTTTTATATACTTAATCACTTTTTAAAACAAATTTATACTTTTTGGCATCCATTGAGGTGGTTGTTTATACAAATTAAATGCTCCACAGCTTTTGTCAGCTTTATTCCTTTAAAGTTGCTGCTGAAATTTTATTGATCAAGACAGTTAATTTATCATTGGGATACACATCAGAACTACAATACTTCTGCCCAAAATAGTTCAAGCTGTATGAGAACCATTTTTGTTCCGTTTAGAGTAGTGAAAAGAGACACCATCCTTCTGGAAAATATCTCTTTATATTTCAGACAGCATTTTTCCCTTCAAAGAAAGAATAGTTTCTTCAGTTCGAGACAAAGCTGACATCGGACACTTGCTGAAGATCTCTGTTACGTATTATTTTGCCATTTAAGTTTGGTTTCGTGAAAAGTGGACCAGGGAGAAATTAACCATTATAAAAAAGGAAAATGATGACTCATGAAAAAAATGCCCCAAATGCAGGGGAAGACAAGATTCGAGTGGAATATGTACGAACATTATTTCTTATAAATTAAGTAACTACTGGCAAAATAATTTTATTTTGGCAATATTGGATACACGATTTTCTTCTTATTGTTGTTATAATAAGGTCAAAGGTTTATTTGGTCATTTTTTATGCATCATCCTTCTCCTTTTTATCTTGGATCATTTCTTCATAATATCATCTCAAGCATTCTCCATATTGAATAAGATAATACTAAAACAACGGAATACATGTGAAGAAAATGTCAAATTAAAATGTATATTCTCGTTTCTGATGCCGTTCATTCAAATCAAATAAATAGTAGACAACATTTTCTTTTTGTCCAAGTTATTTGTGAAAGACATTTTTGTAAATTTTTCTCGAGTAAAAATCCAAGAATGGTAGATATCTACATTTGCGACAGTGAGCCCATAAATTATTATGACACACACGGATCGGTTTCTACTCTATTAACTGTTTAGCAAGATGGAATCATACTATCGTCTACTGCATTGTATTCAGGTGTTGCTTCAAAAAATATTTTCATAATTATAGTTATAAGGAGTCCAATATTTTACTCCCATATAGACATCTGACAACCTTTAGGTCATGTCAGAGCTTTTTCTTTGGTTAAACTACGAAGCACAAAATAAACATAACCAGTGATGTGCAGTCAGGGTATGTAGGTACTGACTACCCTGAAGTGCCGCCCTTAACCAATATAAAACAATTATATGTAACACTTGTTTAAAATTTTAATAACCCTAATTTTTTAAATAATATGATTTGATGGCTAATTTTTATATTTTATGTAACACATAAAATAAAATTTGTTGTTATAGCATTTTAAGGAAAACCTTATATTTCATTATTATATAATAGATGCGTAAAGCGAGTGTTGAACATAATACGACTCTGTGGTGTAATCATAGAGATAGATAGTGCTCATACACTACAATGAGATAGATTATCGACAGCTGAAAGAAGGAAAGAGAAAAACAGACCACAACATTCAATTTAGACAACTACGAGTATATTACAGTGCTGTAATCGCTAATCTTCCTTCATGAATTTGTTATTACTTAATTACAACTTATTAATTACAATAATATTTAGGTAGTGTTTACCATCCTGGTGTCTGTGATGATGTTAATGGACTCTTCTTATTTATGGATGGGAGGATGCTGTTTCAAGTATTAAACAAAGTCTGTTTATACAATTCTCCAAGAGAATGAATAAGCGGTCTTTAATTATTTAGTATAGAACTTAATAACACAAATTAGATTTACATGGTAATAAAGATTTAGACATCTATGTAAGTGTCTCAAATTTAAAATAATGAAATTAATCAAGGTAAAAAACTATTATAACAATAAAATAAATTTAATTTAAATATTATTTTCAAACTAATGTCCTATAATTAAATTTGTAAAATCCCATTAAAGAAAAGGAATATATTAACTTGTTTTAAAAGGTTAATCTCCTTTTTGTATAATAATTGAATAGATAAATATATGATAGTATCACATAGGTAGAAAAACTATAAGCAAAGAAAAATGTTCGTTCTTTAATGCTTATTAATACTATCACAGATGCAAGCCAATCAACATTTAGGAAAATTAAAGGGATCTTAGCTCGGTGCGTATAAAGGCGTTTTGTTTTGTTTATATTTATTACTATCATCCACGATAGACATACACACGAAAACGCATATATAACACTAAGTAGTGAACACAACCACACTACGGGGTAACTGCGTTACAATAAAAATAATAATAATGATACAATACCTATGTACATATACTTATTCCTACTTAAATACTAAAATTATTTACAACAATATTTTTCATTATTTTACATTGCATAAATTTAATTATTCTAATGTTTTCGTCCTCCTCTTGAGAACTTCATGCCTCTCTTTGGACAGAGCAGGACATCTGTTTATGAGGTGATCTCCAGTCTGTGGTTCTTTCATGCAGAGATCGCAAATTGGACTGGTGTTCTTCCATTTACTCAAGTGCGAGAGAAAAGGTCCATGGCCAGTGACTGCTTGAACAAGCAGTTTCATATTCTCTCGTCGAAATTTGATCGTGTTTTGTTGAGGAGTTTTCAACATTAGACGAGCGGGCTTCATATTTACGCTGTTTTTGTGACGGCGGTTCCACCTTTGATAAAACAAACTATCTACTGCCTTCTTCACGTAGCTCGGCGGTACTCCGGTGCATATTTGATTTTGACTCTCACATCCACTTTTTGCAAGATAATCGGCGAATTCATTTCCAGTTATGTCACTGTGACCTTTACACGTATAAAGGCGTATTCAACTATCAATGTTGAGGGCACTGGTTCGCTTCCTGAGAAGGATTGGTCAAATTGGATAAGCTTCATTGAAAAGATTTAGCACTTTTAATGCTATAATGCTATTCATATCCTCACAAAAGCCACTCAAGCAAAATGTTCATGAAAAAAATTGTAATTTTGGCTGAGTATAAATTATTTGAGAATGTTTTTTCAATTTTGTTAAAACTTCAGTTATATCTTTTTTAGTTATAAATGTTAAAAAATATTTTTTTTCAAATTAGTAAAGCTACTAAAGGTAACAGTTTGTTTGAGTGCTACAAAATATCTGTAATAAATATTATTACCAAACCTTGTATGTAAATTTCATAGAGATATAAGTATATAGAGAGCTTATTCCCTTTAATAGCAGAGAAACATCGTTCAGCTGAATTTTTGTGTCCAATATAAACAAAGTAATTTACTACATCATCGTAAGCTGATCATAGGGATAGATTCTATCTCTATGATCAGCTTACGATGAAGTAGAGACCTTGGTACAAATTACTTGTTTATATTGGACACAAAAATACAGATGAAGAAAATAGCTCTTTCAATGAATACTAAGTATTCATTGCTCTTTATATCTTCTTATTCTATGGTAATTTACCATTATTTAGAAAAAGCGATGACGTTATTATTACGGAAGTATTAAGGTATATGTATTGCGCACCCTTTCTTTTCTTTTATAAATATTTTGATAAATAAATTTTGCATTTTCATAAAAAGAAACACTTTAAAATATAACACTAAATATTGAGAGAGTTTTATTTTTTAAATGATAAACAAAAACAGTGTGAGATATCGACGATTTCTTTATTAAGTGTTCAAATCTGTTTCATTAATTATATGAGCGCTTTTCGATAATAATAGTGGGTTGAAGTTGCGTGATAAATTTTAAAGTTCAAATTGCAAAAGCTATCACCGTAAGAATAAGAGCAAGAAAGAAGAAAGAAAGGGTGCTATTTATCAGCAGTTTATGATGTAGGTGCTTTGATTTAATATCAAATTAGATGTTTTTTATAAATCAAAGAGAAAATAATTTGATGTAAAAGATGGCAAAGTAAGTTGGGGAGAAATTGTATTACTTTTACGATTTAGCCAATATTTTCTTCAGAAATAGCCTTCATACGTTGAATGATGATATTATTGCATTTCTGATTATATTCGTAATGTGGGCAGTCCTTCATCCATCACGAAACCTATTTTGTTTTATATCGCTGGGATCAATCAGAAAATCAGAGTCCCGTAATACTTTACTCACAATAAAAACATCAAATGGTCGTTTTCGAGTCTAAGAACGCATTTGAAGCATCCCACATACTGCCAATGGCAATCCTCTCGTACATCGCACAGGATTTTTGTCAATATAGCGGATCAGTTTCAAGAGTAGAATGAGGCTACTGGCAGTACCTCATTCTACTCTTGAAATTAATATGCGTACTGAGTTGTTTGTAGGCCAGACTTCCACTGTATATAATCAGGCTTGTTGATCGGAGTTTTTTTTTGATCGGCGATCAATAGCGATATAACAATATTTGATCGCTGATCGGAGTATCGCAAAAGGTCCTGATCTTGATATCTTTGATCGTAAGAAAATAACTAAAAAATTGCGATCCGATCAATCTGTATAAAATAACTAAAAAAGAAAAAAATTGTAAAAGGATTTTTGAGACAAACCCGACATTTCTTAAAACTTAACTAGCTGTCACAATGACCAAAATCCATTTTAAGGACTAATATTTGCTTAGAAAACACAAAATACAGACAGCCACTAATAGAAAAAGCCAGTGTCTCCATAGTTTTAGCGCATAATTATTTTTAATTTCATTTTTCCGAAATACAGATAAAAAAAGATTGTAAATATCCCCCTTTAGAAACAAATACTTCCATTATTACATTAAATACCCAAAGCGGATAGGCTTGCCCCAGATAAATTGTTTGGCATAATGCCTACCAAAATATGGAATCATGCTCTCATCAATAGACCGGTGTTCACTTAGTTCTCCATGCTCTACTGATTTTTTCGGGCAGATGTTCTAAAAGCGGACAAATTTTGAAGCGCGATATACGATTGATTGCTTTTGTCATGAAAATGTAGATCGTGCAATATATCCAGAAAACGATCTCTTCTGATATTATAGGAAACAGCTTTGGAATATAGTATTTTGATGCCCAATACTTTTTTCCATGGTAATGTACAAAAAGATATGAGAGAAAAGTCCACCAAAGAATACTTCAATGATCCACAGTTAGATCCAAAGGGACATTGTTTCATTAATATTATTTTCAAAGTCTTTCAGCTTCGTCGTCTGATTTATCGCTGTCTCCATCAGAAAGATAGCTAACTTCTGGTAGCCAATATCACATTCCCACTTTCATCGATATCTTCGAGAATACTCAATATTTCTTCCATGGTGATTCAAAAAATATGATGATGATTTCTAAAATTTGGTAAAAAGTAATAAGATTGGTTAATTGTAAATTAAATTAAAAAGAAAAGTATAATTTTATTACAAAGTAAATTATATTGAATGTAGACACCAATTATCCAAACTATGATTTTTTTTTATCTGTAGTGCCGAAAAGTAGATTTTTCGTCGTATCATTTTGAAAGCAATATAAGCAATTATCTCTAACAAGATCCCTTAGATCTTCCTGTTAAATGGTGACGTCTGCAATGAGGTTGAAATATGACAATCAAGATCTCATTCCATGTCGTCTGTATCGTCTAACCTGCTGGAGTCTTTACTCTATAGACTAGGCAAATCAGAAACAAGGAAATCGATACTTCTGCATAGTTGCTAAAACTCGTCTTTGAAACTGAAGATATATCTGGGTAGATTGAAACATATTTGCTTTTGAATAAAAAACTTTGGTGGTTACCATATTTAAAAATATCAATAAACACAACATTAGGAACAAACATTGGGACTCAAAATTTGGTTTGATCCCCCCCCCCTTTCAACTATTAACGCACAGATCCGACAAAAGCTCCGCAATCTCTTTGTACCTAGTTAGGCGATCTGCTTATCCCTATCAACAGTAGTAGGCGATATATTTTTATTTAATAACCATGTGATATGGAGACGTTGCTTTTAGGAATGTTCATCAGACAGATATTTCCTTTGACGGAGTAATGTCATAGGAATCATGGCAAATGCCTAAGCGAATTATAGATGGAACCAACACTATTTCAAGCCTACACACTTTTGTAGAAAGACACTGATATATATATATTATATATTATTACATATCTGAATGCCTGTTCAAAATAGGGCAATTGAATGCGAATATATTTCAGCCATCTGCTGCCTTTTGAGCATAATTGCTACGTATCATTTATAAAACATGCAATATCCAGTTCGCGACATATTTTCACTCCAAAACTAAACTGTGTGTTTGTTTCGAAACATCAATACTTGTCCTACATTTAAAACACTACAATAATACGGGGCTGCTACTTAGTAAGGTATCAGTTTGTAGATCTTATAATTCCAATTCTTACTAATTCGATTTTTCTGTTTTTCTCTGTGGTTAATTGATAATAAAAGCATTAATATATTTGATTGATGCAGGGAAATGATTGAAGTTAGATAAATTTTTAGCCAAATGGTTTGCATCTGAAGTAGAATGAAAACATGACGGATTGGAGGAACTAATGCTAAATTATGACCTCAAAGTAGTTAAAATCATGATTGCAATGCAAAAAAGCCAAAAAAAGTTTCAATTTTACAGCCCATGTCCTCCATCATTAAACAGTAGTTTATGATATCGCCACTGTCTTAGTAAGAAGGGAAGGATATGTTTCATAATTCTCTTGGACGTTGCCGTCTGACTCAATGAGCCACATCAGAAATGGGAGCTGAAGATGACTTTGGTTCAAAAATAGTAAAACCTGAGGTTCATGGACTATCAAAAGAGATTTATAATATTAGTAAATTGTCATGA
>CP045894.1:29825494-29848240 GCA_013387185.1 Caligus rogercresseyi | reverse complement strand
CAACGCCAGTGAAAACAATACCTCCTTCGGGGAGGTAATAAAATATAACGCTAATATTAAAAGCATGATGGAGAAAGAAAAGAGTTTAAACATCCAGTGACATATTTTTGAATTGACGAATAACTAGTATGACTTCAATGGATGTTTTTTAGGATGGCTCTTTCCTCACTCATTATTCACCAAACACACCTACTTATGTAGACATATATGATTGAATTGTAATTCCGTTAAGTGATTAATTGGTGGGGATCGGCGGAGGTTTGCACTCTCTGAGTGTATACATGCCTCTAGTTTATATTAAAAAACTAAATTCATTATATTGTACCTTACATTTACCATTTGTATATCACACCTATTTGTTAATAATAAGAAATTTAATTAACAAACGATTAAAAATATATACCTTCTTTTTTATTTCTTACAATAAGAGAATCCATTTCATTGCCATTCAAGAATAAAGTTAGTTCTTCTTGACTATTATTTATAAGTTCCACTAAATTTAGGTTATATATGTTTCAAAAAAATATTTCAAAGAAAGTAAAAAAACATTTTGCATTATCTTTTAAGTATATATACATAAATAATCCATTCGATGGCCTCTTTAAATGAATAAGTCCAACATATTTTGTGTACATCCATGCTTTCCTTTGAATCTCTTTGTACTTTCCTCTCTCGGCTTGCACAATGCACTTGCGTAAATCTATGTCAGACAACAACAACAACAAAAATAATAAAAGGGGGAGCTTCGAAATCTTATGTAAATATACAGCCGAGTAACATACATATATTTGTACATATATTTGTGTTTGTACGTACTTGGTATATATATATATATAATATATATATATATATATATAATATATATAATATATACTTATAAAGTGAATAAGAAAAATGTTTGAAAAGAGGGAGAGAGAAAGAAAAAGGAGGGGGGGGGGAGGACCATGTCTGGGCTTTTTATTATTTTTTGTAGTGTGTGTTGGTGGTAGTAATGAAGAAAGTGAGACAGACAGAGCATAATGATGATGGTTATTTGAAAGAATTGCATTCATTCTAGGAGGTCATCTACGATGGTCGATGATGGTGCTCTTGTTAGGGATTCATAACCATATAAATGAATAAAAATAAGCTTATAAATAAAAGTATTTGGATTTTTTTTTTCGGTCACGAAGTTTTATTCAATATTTGTAACAAACAATATAGCGTAATTCAAACTACACTAAAAAACAATATAAATAAATAAAACTCTCTGTTTAACAGTAGGAAAAAAATATAAATGAACATTATAGTTGAAAAGTGATGACCTAAATATAAAATGACAATTTATTTGTTCCTTAAAAAATGTCAATATTTTCTTAAAATCCTCTTGGCTGATTTTAAAAATTGAATTGATTGGTACGAATCGAACGACACTTCCAGCCCTTTCCAATCATCTGATGATGCGGATTTGTATTGAAGGTTGACGGATGTAAGGGCTTTCCAATTAATCAGCTCAGATGGATCATTATTAAAACTATCGGTATCATCATAATTTGACACCGATAGTTGACAATAGTTACTTATTTTTTTATTTAAAAAAAATATTTGTTACATTTCGGGGTTATATTTCATGTTATTTTCTTGATGTTTTTAGGTGAAGATATATTTCATCATACATATATTTTATTATGTAATCACAAGGATGTCCGGTTTAAAGAATATGAAATAAAGAAAGCTAGTGGTCAAAAAATAAAATAAAAACATAAATATGATATAGAAGGTAGCTATGAAATGATCACAAAACAATATTAATGTGGAAAGCGATAGCGATGTTGGTTCTCTATAGATTTAAGTACATATCTTATTTATACTTCGATCGAATAAATACATCTTTATTTGGCTTGGGAAGTCCAGTACATACAAAGAGATGTTTAAATTAAAGAGAATCGAGTGTTTGAACTATATTATTGAAACATGATAATTATGTTTTTTAAACTCTTTCCTAAATATAAAATAAGATCAATAGATACAAAAACTCAAACCAATATTTAACAAATATATAAATAAGAATTATATTTAATTTATTATGTTCACGGGTAAAAAGGAAAATAAAATATTTAATAGTTATAAAAATTCTAACATTTTACAACTTGTTTAGTTCGATGGAGTTGTATGCATTCGAAGATGATTTCAAGCATTACAATTACATTCTATCAAGTATTTTTTTCGTATAATCAATATTGACCATCACTTCTCAGGAGTCGAACCTAAGTCCTTGACATTGATAGTTGAGAAAGTTTGAACTAACGTCCTCCCTTTACTAATAATTTGTGACTCTTTCCAAGGAAAAATCAACGATCTTATTACTTCCATCGAGGAATTTCAAAAATAAATATGTATTTCTTGTTGTCAAAGCAATGAATATTTATATATTAGTTTTTGCAATCGAGGACTCAATTGAGGTACTTGCAGTTTAGATTAAAGAAGTACATGTTCATATGTATTTGAAGACGCTCATTTCAAGGAGAAGTATCGTTGAGTATTGAAAAAATTATTTTTGTATCTTTGATTTTTTTTCATATGATATCCTAAAAGTCCCACGGATGTAAATTACATAATAGTTGTTTTTATAATCAAAATGTCCAAATTCAATTATTTTTTCTTCCTACCCCGCATGAAAAAAGTCTTGTAGTTTTTAATCTAACATCAACTTTAGATTGGAACGTATATGAAAGGGGCATCCAAAGGCACTCCTAGGGCATTGTGGTACGTAGAAGTCGGGTGAACTTCATTTTTACAACGTACATATTGCTACGTGTTTGTTATTATTGGTAGTACTAATAAGTTATGTGACTTCATTGATCCCTATTGTTGCGTTTATTCAATCGTGAAGTTTGTCATGATTTGTAAATATAAGATTCACCCAACCTCTGTGTACAATTGCCCTTCTGTTCATTTGATTTTTTTTAAATGAAGAGAGTTGTAGTCCAACTGTTCGAGGTTGCATAGTTCAGTCTTTGTAAAACTCTATGATCCCCTTGCTATTGTAAAAACTTTCCTAAGATTAATTGAAGACATATATGCATACGCATTAGAATACCAGGCTTCAATGAATCTTGTGCATTGTCTCGGCGTTATGTATTAGTATGCAATGAAGCTGTCTGAGTTGTGATTCTTTCCTTGCCTCACACAGACAACCTTGAAGCTTCTGTAGACCAAGGGAAAATGGAGCTTGATGATAGCTTTATGATTTACTGTGTGAATACAAAATCATTCTTCTTGATGTTTTACTTTCTTCATGGAGCAATGGATAAGTCGATTTTACTTAAAAGGGGGGGACAACAAACTCAGTTGATTATGGAGGGAACTGTAAGTTCTATGAAATTAATAATATTTATTCCTTGATTCTAAGACCAAACTGAATATTATGTATTGTCAATATATAATTTATGTTAAAGAGAAACAAAATTGTCAAAAAAATAATTTTATACACTATAAATGTCACATAAGTCATATATACATTAAAAAATTCAGTACGAATAAACACTTAAGTCGATGTAAGTATAGTAAATTGGGCTTGCTTTAATTCTTGCTTTCCAATATTGTTAACAAATATTGGAGTGGGAGAGAAGGACTTACAACTGGTTAAATATTGATGAGCAATTTTTCAATAAAAATCAAATACAAAGTAAATATCTTAAAACAATATTTATTATAAAATATTATGTAACATAATCCATAAACAAATAACTATTTATGATTCCCAAGAAGCATTCTTTTACACACAAAAAGTTTACTCAATATTTTAATTAGTCTTATTCTATTATTTTTTAAATAAAGGATATTTGATATTCCTTTCGAAGTTTCATATATTCGCTGAATGCTTTGCAGAATATCATCTTCTGGCCTTTCGTAATAAGGTAGTTACCGTTCATTGTTCCTCCTGGAATGTACCTAAATTTTCATAATCCCGATTTTTTACATAAGTATGAGGCAGTTTGATTTATTATATGAACAAAAAATTGCTTGTAATTTAATATAAAGTCTTAGCGTTAACGGTTCTTAACCATTGAGATGCTCAAATTCCACCTGTACTTGATAATTGTAGAATGGTAAATTGTTTATCTTGAGCCCATTGGCAACAATGGTTGCATATTAGGATTTCAACCATAGATAATATAGAGTACTGAAGTAACGTATGGGAGGGCCATGATATAACATCACCCCCATTTCATGATAAAAATATGAAATCTCTCTCCTTCTCTGAAGTGCTTCTGTCACTGTCTTTCCACCAACAAGGAAGAGTTAACAAACGCCCCACGATATTAAGCACTACCATACCGTACTTCGGCACTCTATGAACTCAATGATGTCAATATGTCCACGGGGGGAATGGGACAATTCAGCGCCGCCGACTCAGCGCCGCCGATTCAGCACCGGCCGATTCAGCCGATTCAGCGCCGGTCGATTCAGCGCCAGCCTATTCAGCGACGGCCGATTCAACGCCAGCCTCATGACTTTGATTTAAAAAAAATCAGACCTTTTTTCAAGAAAATTTTTTTTCTGTAGCAGTACATTGGTCAAACTGCACAAGATAATTGTCTTGCAGAAGTATTCAACAACAATGGGGTATTGGGGTTTCAAACCCCCTACATAGTAAAAATAGAGTAAAGAAACCGTCAATTGACATTTGTGCACCTTGGGTCCTCTGGTCCCGCCAGCCACAACAATGGTGTATTGGGGTTTCAAACCCACCTACAGAAAAATAAGAGTAAAGAAACGTCAATTGACATTTTGTGCCCTTGGGTCCGGATCCGACAGCCGCAACAGTGTGGTATTGGGGTTTAAATCCCACCACCATTAGTAAAATATAAGTTAGGAACCCCTCAATGCCATTTTGTGCACCATGGGCCTTCGGATTCCGCCAGCCGAAAAATGAGGTATTGGGGTTTCAAACCCTTCGCATTATGGTCGCTCACCTCTAATAATACTTTTTTGTGGAAAAGGTTGCGTGCTTTTTTACATAATTTTATATAAATTTATTTTGAGGGGTTCCTTACATGTACTTTTACAATTGGCGGAGGGTTTGAACCCCATACCCCATTGATGCGGCTGGCGGGACCCGAGGACCCAAGGTACACAAATGGCATTTGAGGGGTTCCTTACTCGTATTTTTACAATTTGCAATGGCTTTGAAACCCCAATACCACATTGTTGCGGCTGGCGGGAACCCAAGAATTAGGTGGGCAAAATGACATTTGAAGGGTTCCTTATTCGTATTTATACAATTTGCTATGGGTTTGAAACCCAATACACAATTGTTGTGGCTGGCGGGACCCGAGGACTCAAGGTGCTCAAAATAGAATTTGAGGGGTTCCTTACTCGTATTTTTAGTTTTTGCGAAGGGTTGAAACCCCAATACCCCATTGTTGTGGCTGGCGGAACCCGAGGACTCAAGGTGCATAAAATGGCATTTGAGGGGTTCCTTACTTGTATTTTTACAATTGGCGAAGGGTTTGAAACACCAATACCTCATTGTTGCGGCTGGCGGAACCCGAAGGCCCAAGGTGCACAAAATGGCATTTGAGGGGTTCCTTACTCGTATTTTTACAATTTGCGATGGCTTCGAAACCCCAATACCCCATTGTTGTGGCTGGCGGAACCCGAAGGCCCAAGTGCATAAAATGGCATTTGAGGGTTTCTTTACTCGTATTTTTACCAATGTAGGTGGGTTTGAAACCCCAATACCCCATTAATGTTGAATACTTCTGCAAGACAATATCTTGTGCCAGGATTGACCAATTGTACTGCTGCTCAGAAAACATAATTTTCTTTGAAAAAAGGTCTGATTTTTTTAAATCAAAGTCATTGAGGCTGGTGCTGAATCGGCCGGTGCTGAATTGGCTGGCGCTGAATTGCCGGCGCTGAATTGGCTGGCGCTGAATCGGCTGGCGCTGAATCGACTGGCGCTGAATTGGCCGGCTGAATCGGCGGCGCTGAATTGTACCGTACCCGTCCACGGGTTTCTGTCAATCATAAATATAGCATAGTTATGCTACGAATTTAAATCAGTAAATCCTCCGTTATTTTGTAAAACAATTAAAAATATGGGCTTTTAACCAAAGAGATATAAATATATAAAGAGCTGATTACCTTCAATAGCACAGAAACATCGTTCAGCTGTATTCTGTGTCCAACAAAAAAAAGGAATTTGTACTACTTCATCGTAAGTTGATCATAGAGATAGAAATATTTTTTATATCGGACACAATGACTTATTTCTCTGAAGGATCCAATAAGCTCTCTATATCTTTATATCTCTATGCTTCCAACCCACCACCAATGGATCCTAAGGGTTCCACATATGACAACCTGAGCATATTGAGGTCTCAAGCCCGTCGACCATAAACCCTCGTTTAAAACCTTCATATATTTTATTTGTGAAAAATGTTACCCAAGAGTCCAAGAGCAGTGTGTTTGAAACCATAATAATAGAAAGTCACATCTATATATATTATGATTTCAAACGATGGCCAATTTGCAATGGGGTTGAAGCCCCAATATGCAACAGCTGTGATCTGTACTCTCATATACACTCATAGCGTGCATAATGTACACAAAAATTATCAACATTATATAGTAAGATATCTAATTTTTCTATTGACTTTATTCGATTAGAGTTATTGTATATAAACATGTATATATAATTAAACATTATAGTTAACATTAAAACCCTAAACTAAAGTCATAACAGAATGAATCTACAAATAAAATGTACAATTAATCAAAAGCAGTTACAACAATAAACCTATATCTATTACGTAAAATAATACTTAAGACAAAACATACACAATTAATAAACTTAGAGAACAACATTGAATGTAAAATTACTAAAGTTCATAAAAATTTAATGTTAAAATTTTAAATGTATGATTAAAACTCGATAAAGTTTTCTTCTCTGATTCTTCTGAAACCATTATATAGTCTTAATAGGCGTCTCAGAAACCGTAGACTCACCTTTGAGCCGTTTGGGTAGAAGCGTAGAGTGTCTCCAGCGTAGCTCCAATTCGTCCCTGAGAGATCGGGGATCCTGACGTGAGAGCCGAGTAATGGGCCGTAGAGGACATTAAAATAGATCTTAAGGCGCTTTGATCCAGGGGTTGGGCCGTCGACAGTTTTCTGCGATCATGGCCCGGATGCTACAGAGAGCAAACTCAACAGCTTTCGACTTAGAGTTGCTGTTGTTAGGATTGGAAGTTGTTCCGAATAGAAGTATTGGCGTGACATATTTTTGGCTTAAATTCTTCAGATTTAACTTAAGGAATTGTCTTATTATGGTAAGAGATGGACAGCTGGAAAAGGCATGATATACAGTGTTGTATAATTTTCCACAATCCTTACAAGGAGTTGTGAAAAAAGCACTCCTGAGGATATTTGGAACTGAGCAGTGAAGCGTTTGTCATATTTGACTTTTTTAACAGAGGACATTATCCTTTTTACCCGTGTTTTAGGAAGTTGCAGATCTTTTAAAAACTTTGACGCCATTTTATTTGCTTCCTTTTCGTGGGACTCTTCGTAGGACATTCTTAAATGCCAG
Organism: Caligus rogercresseyi; assembly: GCA_013387185.1. Classification (NCBI taxonomy): domain Eukaryota; kingdom Metazoa; phylum Arthropoda; class Copepoda; order Siphonostomatoida; family Caligidae; genus Caligus; species Caligus rogercresseyi. The sequence goes on along the minus strand of CP045894.1, from coordinate 29,840,664 downwards.
GGCATGAGAACTATATGGTGATCAGCAGCCCTTTTAGCTTCACAAGTTGTTTAGACTATCATTAAATTGTTATGCATATGTATTAGAAATCCATTTCACTGACGTCAAAAGTATTTTGCAGTTGGCATATAATTGAATGCAAAAGATTATGTAAATGCATTCCTTATATCTAGGATCACTACTATCAATTATATTTTGTTATTGACGTCAATGCATATGACAAATAATGCAGTAAAATATAGTCTCAGGCATCATATTGATAAGAAAATTTTTGGAGAACATAAATAAGAAAAGGAATGAAGAAAAACATTTGTTTCTTGTCTAAACAGTTTTTAGGGATCAAAAGCTGTTTGAAAATAAATTTGTAGGACTGAATTATTTATCTGTGCCTTATGCATTCTCTTGCATAAGAATTAGCAAGGGTTTTTGAGTTTTAAAGTATATTTACGGACAAAAAAATGAAAAGTAACATTCAAGTGGATTCAAGCAAATGATAAATTATAATCAAGTTTAAATAATTAAATAATCATAAAACACACTTATTATTTCCATAATATATTCTTATTTGTAAATAAATAAACCCAAAAAGCAACAGAGGAAGTGTTTATATAATTGAAATAGATGCCTACATAGACCCATGTTTTTGTCATTATAAATACAAACAAACGTTACTTAAAATTTGATGTGACTTTGTAGTAGATAAGACAAACAATTGCTAATATATTCACTGAGTTCACTTAATTCACATCCTTGTATTTTATCAGAGTATAGGTCATTCTTTACAAAAACTTATTATTTGTGTGTGTAACATTTGCTGTTTTAGCTTAGAGTTGTTATGAATTTATTCAAGGGACTCATATGAAAGACTCTTTGTGGATTGAGTGGAAATGACATTAAGTTTAGGTAAGTCAATGTTCTGAATAATTGACTCTCATATTTAGTTTGAAAGTAAGTATAGGGGTTCATAACCAAATTGAATGTCTACTCCCATTTCGTTATCGACGAGCTTATTTTAATTATTTTCTTTATATGAAGAAATATATTATGATTTAATTATGATAAGTTCCTAAATGAACAATCATTATTAAATTTTAAAAAAATTGTTTTTATTTTTGCAATTATATTTGATATTTTTATTGACTCTTATTAAGGTTTTTATTATGAACACGCATATTATTTTTTGTTAATATGGAATAATTCCTGACAGGCTCTTTTTGTATAGCGTACAAAGTAAAACACAAATGGAAAGATCCTACTACTTATATAACAGGATGTACTTGAAACTTTAAATCATTTTTAAGCCTATGGTCTGTACATCGTCTAAACAGATTTGTTTTATATAAAATTTGACATAATTTTAAGACACAAAAAATTTGTGTATTTTAAACATTTAATCATAGCAAAATGAAATAAATGTTATGGTATCTAAAAACTCTGCTTCTTTCTTTAAATATAGAAAGACCAAAACACCACTCCATGAAAATATAGTTACCCATATTTGCACTGTGTAATAAAAGTATTTAGCTTTGAATGATTAAAAAAACCTGTTTAGACATTGTAAATGTGAAAATTGTCAAAAATGAAGTAGATAAATAAATTGTTTTTATAAAGGTGCCAAAAAGAGTAAACATATTTTTTTTTAAATAAAACGAAAATGATTCCAATATTAGATAAATAACAATATTAATTAAGGATCTAATTTATAAAATTTTATATGGAGTAAAGTTCTGTTTATTTTAAAAGTAGTAGAATCGTAAACACAATCCAAAAAAAACTCTTGTTTATTTGTTGGGGATGCTATACATTCTAAACGGGAACAAGGGTCAACAAACTCTCTTTTTCCCCTTGCAAAAATAAACTAACACGTTATACAAAAAAGAGCAACCCAAAATGCTTTCAGGGCATTCAATAGTACATAGAGAGTGCATTGTCCTCTCTAAAAAATGGCTTTTTTTGATTATTATTTTTTTTATACTCATCATCATGCATGAGATGATCAATAGCAAGAATGACGTCAGTCCTTTATATATACATACACTCTAGCATGCATATTTATAGCCTTTCATTTTCTTCATACTCAGCCCCACAAAATCAATAAAAACATCCATTAATGTTTTTAGGGTCTATTTTTTGTAAAATAAATGAACCAACGCACATTACAAATGTGTTTAAGAAATGTAGTTGTTTTTTTGTCTTTTGGGTAGAACACAAGCAATAAAATATTATAAATATAAAAAGCCATTCATTCACTTAATACTGAGTCTAAAAATACTATAACTACTAACTGTCATACTCGTGGAAATGATGTGTCGATTGGTGGAGTTATGTAGTTCCCTCGAAAGAAATCCAATATATAAATATCTAAATATATATTAAATGTATAAATTTATATATATTTTTATATATGAATAAATATATATATAATATATATATATTTATATATATGAATATATATGTATATGAATATATATAAACATTAGGGTGATTCTTATTACACGTTTTTCGGATTTGAGAGTCGGGCTCCACTTAGGATTTACTTTAGTGCATAGAGATCATCTTGTGAAAGTTTGAACGAAATCGAATAATGGGAAGTACCCTCTCAACGGACCCAAAAGTTATTTAGTAAACTTATGTAGTTTTTTTTTCTTGCCATTCGATCGCCTGTAATATCCTTAATTTCAATGCTATTTTCAAACACTTTGCCGCAAAATGTAGGTATACTCTCAATGATTCCAAATCTGTTTTTTATTTTTATATACGTCTAAAATCAAATGAGATAATAAGTTTCAAAATGTTAATTTTTGGGTTTTTTCCATAAAAATGACTATTTCAAAACTTAAATTCTCGTTGAATTTTGGGTGTACAAAAAAATAAAAATATATATATATATATATATATATATATTTAATCATAAATGAAAGGAGTAATATATTTTCCTGCGTCTTCTTTCAAGTCATGTTAACATTGTTCAATTGCTCGAATAGTTTTTGAAGCAGAAGATCTTCTATTACATCCCAGATATATTATTATTATTGTTATTTGAATTATTTTTTAAACAACAATAAAAAAAGCATGAACCGATTTTTCACTCTGGGAAATGATTCGGAATAAATAGTTTCTATGAATGATTTCTATAATTATTTTATATTATTCATGAATGACCTCTGAATCTTAGTGTATTCAAGAACTATTTGTGAAAGCTACCATCTTTGAACTCCCTTTTTTCTATCTTCCTCTCTTTCTCGATCTTTATATGTCTTGAGAAGACAAAGAAAAGCAAATGGTATTAAAGGCTGACTAATAAAAATAATGATGATCATCACAGACATCTTTGAAAGAAGAAAATAGGTCGAGGAGAATATTTTTTGAGGGGTGAACAAACTATGAGGTTTCTCTTTCTCTTCTCAGGATTTATAGAAGAAGAAATGTCTTGGCGCAGCACTGTGAAGGTAGGTCCGCAGTAGGCCTTTAAAAAGAGTGCAAAAATTGAAAAGGAGGGGAAGGAGATAACTTGTTCACGTTGTGGCATACAAAAACATCAAATGGATTTAATTGAAGATAACCTAATTAGAGGACGTGAGCTTCCTTTTCATGTTCCCTGATTGAGGAAGCACGTTGGATATTATTATTTTTTAGTTGTCTTCAGACAAGCCCACAGTAAGTGTGTTGATTCGATGTTTTTGAACGGAGCTCTTCACATGATGAAAATAAAAACATGAAGTTGAACAACAATCGATTATATTTTATTGTTTTCCAGGTTCTATAGAAATGTCTAAGTTTATATATTATTTTATGTCTTGAACATGGTTATAATTTAAACGGTTTTTTTATCAATTCATTTCAGTTCTTAAAATTCCAAAGTAATTGTGTTAAGAAACAAAATAGACAAAACTTTTGTATAAACGTTTATATACGTTTATTTGTGATGCAACTGTTCAAAAAGCTTTTTTATAACCATTTTTCTAAGACTTGTAAGACATTCAGAGCTTCAGAAAGATTCTTGGGGCTGGCAACTGGTTTCATGATTTACTTTTGATTCTTAAGAGTGTTTAGTTGCATGAGCTTTACGAATATTTCAGTTTTCAATATAATATATGTATAACACCTGAATAATATAACACTTGAATAATATAACACCTGATCCTTTATATCCGACAAAGCTTAGTTTAACAAAGTTAATTATGAAACCAGTTGCCAGCATATCATAAATACAAAATATTATGTTATTGAGGATGAGAGTGATTTTTTCAAAGAAAGGAGAAATCAGCAAGTTAAATTAAAAGTACAATACTCTTGTTTTTTGTTTTTTATTACTAAATTATCCTATGATGAATGAAAAATCCTATAATTACATATTAGCAACATGTAAAAAAAATGAATGGCTTAAAAATACTATAGTTCGTCCACCTTTTATAAGGGGATTAGCTGAATGAAGCGTTAGATACATTTTCGACAGCTTTAATTAGAATATCTACTGTTACTCTCATCCCATCTTATTTAACCTAAATAAGATGGGATGAGAGTAACGGTAGATATTAAGTATACTTAAATAATTTAAGTATACTGTTCTCTATATATTTCAACTCAATTCATAAATAAAACAATTGAATTATAAAGTTTTAAATACAGAGTAACTTTAAATAATCATTTATTAAGGATAATATTATGGAAGTTCTATCAAACTCAACAATGAACAACATATTTTCATTGGTGACTCATTTTTTTCAAGTTTTTTAGTAAGAGTGACGATTTATTTATCATTAAAAGTGATAAAACCAACAATTCATTCAGTATTTCTTGATGTGTGGGCAGTTGCTTTATTAAAATAATTAATAGGTGATGTGATATGAGTGCATTCAAAGGATTCGTAAATGGCATGAATATAGGCACATGAGAGGAGACAATTAATGCTCTTGACTTGATCTTCAAACCTTAACAGCTGGAGTGAAGTAATGCTGTATTCTTTAATGCTAACTACTTTTTGATATTATTATCCATTCTCCTCTTCTTTAAGCCAATCATGTTGTAGAAAAAAGTCCTCGTTTGTTATCCTTATAAATGATATTGCTTTATAAGAATTTTAAATACAGCTTATTTTGTACCTTAATATAAAGTTATATTGATTTTTTTAAATGATATAGCCAAAATTGTTAATGCTTGATATCGGTGAATTTCTATTTTTAATATTACACGGATAACATGAATTAATATAAAAAATTATACATATGCAATTACAAAAAAATCACATATTCCAAAAATATGAGTTATTACTTTCACTCTCACAAATTTTGTTTTAAGGTATTAGTAGTTGCAATGTTTTTTGTAAACATGTCATAAAATTGTGTCACAACTTAGATATTCAAGCTTTATAAGTTATTTTACTATAAACTTCAATTAATACGAAATGTATCATTTAGATCAAACTTTTTATGCTGGAATGTTTAGTATTTGACTACACAATAGTACCTATAATTTGAATATTTAACTTTGACTTTATTTTGGTTAAATTTGTATTAACTTTGTAGATTTATTTTCATATATCTTTAAAAAAAGATAAACATGCGGGCCTCGGAAAAGAGATCTCTAACTGCATAATCGCTAAAATATTTTATCGTAGAGGGATTTATCCGTGAGCTAAAAATATTTTTTTTCTCTTTTAGACTTATTTTCATCAGTTTTATTAAGTTAATATAACTTTGTTTGCGACGAGTTATTGGATCTCATAGTTTATAGCCATGCGGCAATATTTTGTTTGGATTTTAATTCGAGTTCATCTCAAGAGAAATCCTTTGCAATACTTACCTAATATCGGATCGGTTAAATATTTATTTTACCTATATTTTTAGATGTTTTAGTGTAGGCTCTTAATATATTAGATTTGATAGTGTTTGGGATTTAATATATTTTAATTACTTTGTACTTTTGGGATATGTTTTTCTTCAAAAAGCAAACAATTTAATATTTTAAAAGTACAAAAACCAAATTATATTCATCTGTTATGAGTCAGCGGTAAAAAATAAGTTTTCTCCAAGAAAGTAAGTCATATGATGTATAAAATATTATATTGTCGTTAAGGATTAAGTAAAGTATCATCATCAATTGCATCTTTAAATTTTCTTTTAAGTTTCGTTTCAAAATGGTTCAAAAGATAGTAAAAAACATATAATTTTGTACAAAATAATAAACAAAAAAAAATAGTTTCAAACTACTTGTAACTTCTCAGGATCAAGATTTAATACACACCAATAGATATTCAAAGAAAAAAATTACAGGGGGTGAGGAAGGCGGCAATGATGGTTGATTGTCTTCTTCAGAAGAGTGAGACCACCAAGTTTCACTCAACGTCAGGCTCCATCAATCCAAGCACCGCATATCGAGTTTCGGTAGACAATTTAAAGTAAGATTCAATTTTTTGGACATATAAAAAAGTTACGGCAAGTAATTGGCATCATTGATACGTTCTTCAACTAAATAATAAAAATAATACTCAGGGAAATAAAAATAGGCTAAGTAATGCTTTTTTCATAATAAAAACTACATTGATTCCAAAATAGGGATTTAATAGCAATAAATTTCATAGATTTATACATTCAATAATTGTTTTGTGGAATTAAAACAAAGATCATACATAATGGAGGCAATTTATAAAAAAATCGGATAAATAATTTTCAAAAAAATTATAATGTATAAAAATTTGCACAGAGTATAATATATGTGAAGACATAAAAACGCATGAAAACTCATATTAAGTCATAATTCAAAGGTTTCGTGGGTTCTTATAGACAATGTTCCGTCACAAATACAAGGAAATTTCTTAATTTCTCATAAAACTGAAATTGATTTGAATAAATAACATGTTGAAGACAAAAATCCATGTTTCAAACTGGTTCATTTATTTGTTGACGTCAAATGGAATGACATTTTTTAATAATTAAAGTTAACTGTAGCGTGTGTTAGTCCTTCTAAAGTTTATTATTTATTAAAACAGAGAGAAAACTAATACGAATATATAACAGATATTAAACTAAAGCGAATATATGACAGATAAATAATACTTTCAAACCATCAAAAAAACTTCCCCTTTTCATATATATTTTGATTTTATATTATTGTATTATATGAATAGAATAAAGACCTTTTCCAAGAAAAAAAAAGAGAATAGGAAAAAGCAATGATCTTTAAAAATAAATATAAAAACTTTAAAAATGACATCATTTAGAGCAACGGTGAAATTGAACATTGTTTTCGTATTTGGTTTAAATATGCAAATGCTATTACAAATTGGAATTTAGCAATTACTTCGGAAGCGATTGCAAATATTTTTTACTGGGAATGCAAACCGCATTGATTATCTTTCCCAACTTCCTCAAAGCGTTTGTTAGGTATTCTAGACAAATATAATTTTTTGATGGTGACATGTATATATTTTGTGTCTATTTAAGTAACCTTTAAAAGTTATGTAAACTATTCTTTAAGTGTTATTTTGTTAATGCATTTTAAAATGATAAAATTTCATTTGCTCTAAATGTAGTCTACATTTGTTAAGTTAAGAAATTGATCCATATTTTTTAAACAACATTTTAGCTTAGTCTCTGTGATTATTTCTTATGATATTCACAATTTCATCATATTGGGATTCAATATACATGAAATTTATATTTGTGTTTATTTACTTGTTAAATTGGAGAGAACTATGTGATCATTCTCTTTTTTTATAAGTTAATTATATGTTTTATGTGTAGCTTTGAAATATTTTTTTTCTCAAAATATATCGTAAAAAAGTCAAAATTTTATTGCCGTTTATATGTTATTTATTACTCGGACTAATGTTGCTTTGAAATTACTTGAACGGATGGTTCAATGGAAAATATACCAAAAATGTGACTTTATTTTTCGATATAAACATGCCTTTATCAAAAGTAAATCATAAGAAAGAAGAAGTCCATGTGGTTTTCATGGATATATAAGGAGTTTTTGATAGGACAAATTTTGAGCACATCATTGAGTCCATGAACCAATTGCATACTGGTATAATTATTTACTAAAATATAGGAAGGTATATGACAATCTTGGCGGTGAAGAATCATCAGTAACATCAACGAAAGGATACCCACAGGGAAGAATCCTTTTTCCAATGACTTGCAATCTTGCTTTTCAGAAGCAGTGGACTCAATCGAGAGACCAATCTTTAAAATAGCTGATGCGAATGACCTGACTCTCTGTGGTAGAGGTATTGGCAACCGTACACTTGACAACCTGATGTAAGATGCTCTAAACAAACTCCTCATGTGGGCTAAAAATAGAGATACAAGATTCAGCCATTCAAAATAAAGACTACATTCTACTCAAAGTGCAAGAAAAATCTCGATGCACGGGATCAATTTTGAACAAGTAAAAACATTTAAATATCTCCGTTTAGTAGTATAGATGATAAATTTAATTGGAAGGAGCACATCAAGTTTTTAACTTCTAAGGCTAAAATGTATTTACCCTCAAAACTTTTGTTGGGCTCGATTGGGGCCTTAGTCCTTCAATGTCGAAATGGCCTTACGAAACCTACGTAAGTTCAATTGTAAGTTACGGAGCAATAGCTTTGTCGGCTAAAGTTCAATCAAATGACTTAATGAAATATTGCCACAAGAAGATACAGAGGACTAGCCTTATGTTGGTTACCGGAGCCATGATATCTGCCCCAATTGCGACCATAGAGGTGCTATGTGAGAAAGTTCTACTACATCTATATAATGGAGCGATCTTACTTAGGGAGATTCTAAATAAGGGGCGTTAACTCTTTTGTTTGGTCTGGTCTTGCGAGCAAATGTCATCTTTAATATATGGACAAGTACTTAGATAAAAAGTATTTCAACTCCCAGTCCTTATTCACAGTGTAGTCCGGGGGAAAAGATACAAGAAAATGGTGCATCGAAGATTTTGATAATATTGGCTACACTGATGGTTCTAAAATATTTCATCACAAGGGTTCAGGTTGGATCATCAAGTGGGGTGACACGGTGCTAGAAAGCAATCTTTGAAGCTAGAGGATACAAATACTGTATTTCAGGCAGAATTTGAAGCCATGAGGAGTTTTGTGAGTAACGTACCAATAAACAAGATGGATTTTAAAAAGCTTCTATTTTATCCGACAGCCTTTCTATCATAAATAGCTTGGACGCTAGGCCGAGAAGTTTAATTAGTGCAGATGTAAAGCACTCCAGGAAAGCCCTTGAATCTTCCTGATATGTTATCACCTATAAGCGACACCTCCAGTTATCTGATGATAACTGATCTGTATTTCATGATAGGGAATTCTTTATATACGAATAAGCTATAATAGGAGCCGAGAAACAAATAAGAGTGATAAGCAAATAGGTGTAGAAGTGGCGTTGCCTATATCCGTCATTCAAAAAAAACTGTCTAAAGAACACGTCCTTGGTAATGTGGGAGCCCAATGGTTAAACATAGATTCTTTGCGACAGTCAAACATTTCGTCCACAAGTCCTATATTAGAAGGAAGATATTTCATTATAAGAGGAACAACGTCGCGAGGATTAATGATATTGTGACTGGACATATTGTGCTAAACCCACATCTTTACAAGATTGCCGGCTCTGTGTGCCCCCGAACGAGGATGAAGATGACGAGTTGCCGAGGAGATGACGAGAAGGGGAAACCCATGTGAGAGCAACTCTTCAGAGCCTTTTTTATTTTGTATAAATTTGATTTATTTTGCAATAACGGTTAGTTCCTAGACGGTTTACTACTGGCTGATACCGGATTGAGTTCCGGTGTGGTGGGGCGAATCTAGGACCTAAACAAGCAAGAAGTAAAGGATATCATATGTTTAAATATTATTACGGGTTATAGGCTGAATAGGTTATTATATATAGTTTACAGAGCTACCTTGTCATACTTAAAAAGAGTATTGGTGTAAAACTATAACTTATCTTGTAAAGTGACCCATATATCTTGTTTGATGAAACTGATTTGAATATTTGGGGTCAATATGGAACACACTACCTACACAATATCAAATTAATTTTTTTGAATATGGGATATCAAACAAATAAATTAGTCTGTCAATTATATCTCTGATGTGGATGAGGCTTTTTTTTTTAAATACTAATTCAAATAAGTATTTTTTTTTGTATTACACCAAGCAGTTATTAATTTCTTGCCCCTAGAGGAAGTGCTTTGTAAGCTATTATTTGAATTGATAATTTACAAACAATAAATAAGTACAGGCAAACATATTTTATTTGTATAAGCTGAATAGTTTGATAAAAAGCCAAAAGTTCAAAATGTGTATTATGATACTTCTATAGGATTAACTAACAGTTATTTTTGTCTCTTCAGAATTGTTAGCTAATAGATTGTTTCAGATTCGAAGCTGATAAAAAAAATAATAAAGTCTTCTTTTTTTATTATATGCATATCATATATTCACATTATTATACTGTTTTTTATTTTTTTATTTAATTATTTGAATTTAAATCTATCAATGTGTTTGACGATATACTTGAAACTAAATAAAAATGATGTTTGTGATAATAAGAAGCTGATTTAATTTCCAAAGAGTGTCTATCTTACAATCCACACAACACGATCCAATGAGGATTGGACTCCAACTGGTTTCCTCCTTTTCTTTAATTGATTTGTTCTTATAAATGAACATAAATGAGAAAGCCATTTGGGATCCTTGAAACAATAAACCCGCTCATTGTACTCTTCTCTGTCCTACGTTCATTGTCTTTATTATATACAATGTTTGTTCTAAATTGTTCTTTTTATCGTGTTTTTTATTAAATGACGAGTTTCTTCCAAAAATATTAACGCTTTTAAAAAGACAAGAGAAGTATAGACATTAAGAAAAATTGTTTGTTTGTTTAGGTCCCAATTTAATCTGGTATCACTCGGTGTGTGTCTCCTCAACGGACAAAAAAAATATGAAGTAAAATTATATAGCAACTTTTTTAGCCATTCAATTGCCTTTCATTTCCACTATATCAATACTATGCTAAAACTTTCTAATCACTTATTAAAAATAATAGTTATTCAATTATTTTTTAATAAATATAAATAGTAATATGGAATCATGAGAGGTGATTAAATAACGAAGAAAATATTACAACGTCAGTTTACTACTTAACTTTTAAGTCCGTTGATATAAACGTGAAATAAAAAATGTTTGTATATATAAATATATATAAATATATATCTATCGACTATATATATATATAATATATAATATATATAACTATATATATAATAAACTACCGGGTACCCCCCCGGTCCCGGCTGTTTTTTGGAGGGCCCGGCCTGATGTCTAAAATCAACAGGCCGGACTTTAATATATTCGTTCCTTCGTCATTCTGAAAGTGACCAATGTTTTTTTTAATGATAATAATTTATGAAATATTGCCAAAAACGAAATCACTTTTTTTAGAAAATAAACATTGAAATTTAAAAAAAATAATAATAAGAAAATTTATTTTCTAAAAGAAGCCGTCGTCCACCTTCAAAATGACGAAGGAACGAATATATTAAAGTCCCGGCCCTGTTATTGCCCGGCCCGACCTGTCCCGGTCTTGAAAAATTAAGTCCCGGCCCGGGTCCTGCAAAAAAAATGTCCCAGTCGTTTCTCAGTGAGGTTGATTCATGTTTGCATTCCCTTCTCGGAAATAAATCCCACTAAGGTTTTTTCTGTCTTAAAACAAATCATAACAATTTTAAGTTACATAATCTTAATACATTTTAACGCAGAACTGCAATTGTAACCGATTTGGACAAGCAAACAAAACATATAGCATCTGAATTTCACTAAGTAGACTGATTAGTTTATACTAAGAACGACTTCGATCATTTTAATGTTATGTTCCATAGTTATGCCAACAACTACTTCTATCTTTCAATGTAATATAATAATACTTTATAGTTGATATAGATCATACTTTAAAATAATATAATTAGGTTAATTATCAACATTAATAGTATAACTATCGTATATAGGTGACATAATTTAAAAAACTCGTAATTAATAATTGAAATTCAACACCTAAAGCAATCTTAGACAAAATAGGAGCTAAAATATGACAACATATGATTATTTTCGTAACAAACCTATACTTTATCATGTACAAGTGTTTCGACCATTAATAAACATAGGAAGAAAATACACAGGCGAATTATATTATGTAATTCTGTATAATGAGTTTGGCATAGTTTTTCTCCACTTGTATGACCTAAATAGTTTCTCAAGTTGACGATGTATTTTATAACTTCAATAATTGAGTATAATTTTGTAGAGTAAAACTGATGGCAAACTAATCAATGAAAAAAATATTTTGTGAAAGTTTCTCATAAGTAATCGTTAATATAAAAACATAATTTTTATGGGATATTATAAATCAGACGTATGTGATCTATATTTTTTAATTATTAGTAAATAAAAGTATATTTCAAAGAATACAATACATTCTGTCCAAAAGCCAGTCGTTCACAGCTCAATGAATGCAGGCAATATTTTTATGGACATGAATTCCATTTTACCACCTAAGAAATCGTATGCAATACTTTTTATGGTCTTTATTTCAATTGTAACTGTGAATACAAAGTAATATAGGCGGTAGAATTTTGTAAAAATAATACATAATAATCATTATAATTAAAATTAGACTACCTGCAATAAGGACATATAAAAATGTTAAACAAGTTTCATAATATCAATACTAAATAATGATGACAAGTTATAAAACAAATATAACATAACATAAAATATACACTTAAACAAAATAATAATAATGTAAAACTGTGGGTTGTAGAAGCAAAAATATTGTTTTTCACAATTTCTTTAGATGGTTGAAATATCTCTAGGAATTCATCCAACTAAAATTCACCAAGACGAAAGCGTAGTTCCATATGAAGACCCCCTTTCATCGGGATTTTGAGGTCAAAATGCAATACTTATGATTTGTCGTACCGATTTAAAAATCTTCCCTATAGTATTAGGTCTCTTAGTGAGGACACAAATGTTTTTATCTGAGTTTTATCTTGCGATTTTTAGAATGAACAAAAGAATGGAATGCTTTAGAAATATTTGGCTTATGAATCTAAATCAATTGTTAAATCTTTTTTTTTTGATACAAGATGCCAAGAAAATATTATTTTTTGAAGTTGAATGGTATGTGTCAAGCATTTGAATACTCTTAAAAAATGAATTAGTATTTTTAGATATAATTAGAGATTAGATTCATAACCAAATATTTCTAAAGCATTCCATTCTTTTGTTCATCTAAAAATCGCAAGATAACACTCAGATAAACACATTTGTGTCCTCACTAGAGACCTATTAAAGTATTCTTTTGTATCTACATACTAATGATCATTTAATGAGTGGGGGCGACGATAACGGTGTCCATTGACCACAAGGTCTCGTCTACATTATTCTTTTTGTTAAAGACTTTATTTGCTTAGAGTAGTTATATATAAAAATACATAAATAAACATTATAGTTTAAAATTAAAACTCTAAACATAAGTCAAAAAAAGTTAAAAAACAATAATTAAAATAAAAAACACGTTACATATCAACAGATTAAAAGAACCCCAGTAACAAAAGAAATCTAAAAAAGAGAACAAAGAAATAACATTGGCTCATACATTGAAAATCTTTGGTAGCTTTTATATTGGCGGATTAGTCGTTGAAGAAATTTCAGGCTCCATTTTGTGCCATCAGGGTAAAACTTTATTAATTCGCCGGCGTAAGTCCATTGGGTCTCCGAAGCACAGGGAATCTTCATTGCTAACACTGAATAACGTCCGGAGGTAGAGATTAAAATAGCTCTGATGGAGTGTTGATCCAGGGATCAGAAGTAGCCAGTTGTTCCGCTAAAAGACTTCGGATGCTTGACAAAGCATATTCAATGGCTTGTGTCTCAATTATTCTCTCTATGTTTTTTATATTTTTAGGTCTTGTTCTTGATAACGGCGTTCATTTTTTGGGTTATATTCAACTTCACAAAGTTATTTTTCCATACTACCATACAAATATTCGGCATTCTATGTTCCCTATGAAATGACTTTAAAAATAACTTCTTTTGATGATATTTGAATACCCGGCCCTAAGGAATACAAACAGAAAAAAAAGGGTACTGAAGACCCTGAGACGAACTATTAAGGAACTGATTTTAATATGAAGAATCACATGCAATGATCTCACTAAAATTATTTGTACGATTTTTTCTATTCCAAAAACTATTGTTGGAAAATCCCGGGCAGCGCCGGGTAACATCCGCTAGTATATATATATATCTAACAAAGAAACTGGAAGCCATTTTGTTTTTCTATTTACCATGTCTAAATTACATTCTGGTAGTTATTTGCTATTCTTTATTATACATATAAATATATATTATATATATTAGCCTGTCCCATTTTTAGGTCATTGCTACTTTTTTTGCTCCAAGCAATTTTCTACTACGTAGTGATGAAAAATGTTTCTATGGCAAAATAATTGTCCTATTATGATGCTCGTTTTGAGCAATTTTCATAATGATCACAATGTATAGACTTTTTATGGAAAATATTGTTTTTATTCTCATGAAATATTATACATTTTGCCGAATTAAAATCGCTAAATATATTTTAGAATATTATATATATCCTCATGGTATAAAGTTTTTTTATAAGAATACCTAACAATTATAACTATATTTATATTTGTTTTAAGGATTCTTAAAATAACCACTTAAAATTGTTATTACGTTTTCCACACCACCCAACGCACTACCCTTTTCTGTGGATGGGCTCCCTAGAGATCTATTCATATACCGTGACTTAATTGCAAGTCATATTTGATTTTTTAAATATTTTCTTTCTATTCCTTAACTAAATTATTTTTTATTCCATATGATGAGATATAAGTACAATGTTAGGCAGTCTCATCCATTCCATCTTTTCTTTGTCCAATACAAGCATGTTGAATATAAGAATAGAGTTTCGATTCACCAATTTTTGATTAGCTTGGTCACTGATTACCATTGATATCGTTTTTATGTTTATTTGTTTTATCTGTTTAAAAGTATCGTTATTTATTTCTTATAGTAATCGACTTGAAATGTTCAACCTTTTCTTGTTCCGGTTAGCTTTCGTCTCCAAGACTTAAAAGATCATACT
>CP045894.1:29781270-29825394 GCA_013387185.1 Caligus rogercresseyi | reverse complement strand
GGCATTCCTTTGAAAAGTTCAAGCAAGCGCCTGTCCTAAGAGAGAAGTCCTTGTAAGATAGTCCTCTGACCTCAGCTTTTATCGTCATCCTTGATGTTGCTGTCGAATATACAAATATTATATTTATATTTCAAACTCTCATTCTCTCTCTCTTTGCAAAACATTATGTATGTATATAAGGCAAGAATCCTGCCCTATATTCTAAGCTACATAATGTTTTTTTTTCGTATTTGCCTAAAGTCAATGTCACACTAACTATGCTTTACCGTTACATACATGACGACGAGGTATTCAAATTAGACTCAAGGCAAGCATCACTGTCCATACTCTAGGGTTATTGCACATTTTTGAGGTGTCAGAGGTAATGTGTTTTTTGCATCAAGACCGTTGAGCTTCGAACTAAAGTGGTACAGATCTGAGTGACAAAAAATGCTGCATTCAGCAAAAAATATATTGTGTCGTTTTAAAGTATTTGCTTAAAAAGTTAGTACTCCTTGAGCAAAATGATTTGCAAAGGTTGAGTTAAGTTTATATGTACAACGTCTTTAATGATACGAGTTGATAATAATGACTTTTATTAGCAATAAACATAATATCAAACTAGAGGCATATATACACTCAGAGAGTGCAAACCTCCGCCGTCATGATGCCTTCCGAGGCGGATTTTTCACGACTGGGGCGGCGTGGAGAGACGGGGGAGGGTTCCCCTATACGGAAATTCCGAGAGAAGACGCTCCCGGCCCCCAATTTCACAGCACAGCGACATCTATTGCAGAGTAGGCTAACTTGATTTAGTAGTATGCTCATTTGGCGCCTTAATTCTGCACTCAAGATGCCAAATTAATCACTTCTTCCTTTTGACACTTTCACAACTCCACAAAATTTCATCAAATCCGTTCAGTACTTTTTGAGTTATCCTGCTGACAAACCAACAAACCAACAAACTAACAAACCAACAAACCAACAAACTAACAAACTAACAACCCACAACGCCAGTGAAAACAATACCTTCCTTCGCGGAGTATAATAGAGATAACAAAAAGTAGTTCTTATTTAAAAAATCACAGCGAAGTTAATCGAATTTTTTTAAATATATAAAATAATATTGATTATTTTGTTTGAGTCCCCATCGACAGTTGGAGGCCCTCTTTAATGAAGGGAATATGCGTTTATGTTAATAATCCGTATGTATGAAATATGGATTATATGTACATAGTAAACAACAATTTATAAATACCAAAACTTCAAACCTACATTGTAGTTTATCTTTTTTTTTAAATACTTACTCGTAAATGGATAACTTCGTTAACTGACTTGGAAATCCAATTTGTCATTTGTTTTAAGTGAGAGCCTTGAGTCAAATGGGAACTCTCCGAGGTTTTACAATTGCTTACAAGACTTCTCTATCCTAATTATTGTTAGACAAATACGAGATATATCTTGCAGGAATTCGGCATATTTTGTTTTTGTTTGTTTAACTCCTATGTAAATCCCAGCCCACCGAAACTTAATCCGGTATCAGCCGGTGAAAGTTTACTTGGGAGCTTATTTCCTTATCGTTGAATAAGTTAAATTTACAAAAATATAATATATTTTTCAAACATTGAGCTTCCATTGGTGTCTTCTTAGCTTTGGACTCCTCGGCGAGCTGGTACATCTCCTTTACGTTGCGGGCACAGTCAAAATGAGATGAATCGGCGTTTCCTCCTCCTCCTTGCAGAGACGACAAGTTGAGCGTTCTGCTTTTCCTATCTTGAATATCGGCATATTATTTATTCGTAACATTGTATACAAAGAGCCTATAGTAGCAAATACTTTTTACTCTTTTTTTTTGTTCAAAAAGATCCGGTAGCCTCATCAATTTAGCTGAATTTGCATTTATATCGTTAGTTAATATCCCATGAAAGCTATAACAACTATTTGGATTTGATGAAGAATGCGAGGCTCCAACAGACAGAATATTCAAAGGTTCAAAGACGTAATTAGGTGTATAAGAATTTGAATTCTCTTTATATAAATTACCAGCAAATATGTGTTTACAAACAATCTGACATTTAGCAAAATTTAAGTATATGAATGTATGTAGATATATGACTGTAAGTCATCCAAACCAACGAATATCTTTGAATCGTTCTGCACGTTACAAACTTTTGTTAAGCATGATTTGTTTTTTGAAAGATTAGTTCAATTAGTGACTCAGATACCGTTTAATATCCCAACTACAATCCTTCTTGTTTCAATATCATATATAAAAGTTATATATTTATAAAGAATGCCAAGTAATTATATCCTATAGTTTGTTTAATGGTTTTTAATTAAATATTCGTTTATAATCACCTTTGATTTATAAAAAAAATATCTCACTTTGGTAAATATTATATTATATTTTAATTAAAAACAATGGAAGCACTTAGATCCCAAAAATATTCTATGCATGTTGATTGGTTTCATAGCAACTAGCAAGGATATCACTACTGATTCAGTGAGTGATTGATATAGAAAATATAGGCCAATGTTTAAATATACGTCAGTTTAAGAAAGAAGATTACTCCGTTTTTTATTTGATTAAATGTTTCTCCTTAAACATATCCTATTTGATCATATCTGAATGCTTAAATTTACGAATGTGTTCTTCATTCAGGATATTATAAATATGCGAACCCTATTGGCTATTTGAAAAATAATGACATCAATAGGGAGGCGTACAAGGAGTGGTTAGGAGAGTGAGATATAGTAGTGTACAAAAGACAATGTAGGGTACGTGGAAACAACTAAAAAATAAATATATGCGTAGTTATAGTTTTATGATGTCTATTGAGGCACAGAAAAAGGAGGTTTTTATTTTGAGTTATGAAGAGACACCATCCATTTATACCTCCGCCGAAGGAGGTATGTTTTCACTGGCGTTGTTGTTTGTTGGTTTGTTAGTTTGTTGGTTTGTTGGTTTGTCAGCAGGATAACTCAAAAAGTACTGAACGGATTTAGATGAAATTTGTGGAGTTGTTGGAAGTGCGAAAAGGAAGAAGTGATTAAATTTTGGCATCTCTGAGTGCAGAATTAAGGCCCAAATGAGCTAAATACTACTAAATTTGCCAAGTTAGCCTACGCTGCCAATAGATGTCGTTTTGCTGTGAAATTGGGTGCCGGGAGCGTCTTCCTCTCGGAATTTCCGTCTAGGGGAACCCTCCCCCGTCTCTCTACGCCTCCCAGTCGTGAAAAATCCGCCTCGAAGGCTCATGACGGCGGAGGTTTGCACTCTCTGAGTGTATATTTTACATATTTTTTTGAAAAATACACATTATCATTTTTTTTAAGAAGAAACTTTATGGACTTAGAGAATTACATATATAAATATAAAATAAACATTCTAGTTTTAAAATTAGCACTCTAAACAAAAGTTAAAAGGCAGAAAAAATACTGAATAATATATAACATAACTTAAAACCAAAAACACATATTCTTGAATATACAATAAATACATTAAACACAAAATTTGTCAAAACATTTTAAACCGACAATACATGATAAATATAAAAGACATGACAAGAATTTATGTTTTCTTTTTGTGTATTCTTAATCCCGATCTCTTTTCAATTGTTTTGAAGTGGTTTATTAATATTCATTTCGCTTAATTGATTGTATTTCCGTGTCAGCCTCTATCATTATTGTAACATTATCTGCATACAAATCGATAATAAGGTTCTTTGAAAACCCGAAATCAACTCCAAACCCTTTGTACTTTTTAATTACTGAGTAGCTCAGTTCAATGAGTCCAATAATAAATCGAAGTGAAGTCAAAGGACAACCTTGACGACAGTTTTTTTAGAATTATGGGATCACTCTCTATTTCCCCATGGATATAGTTGATGTTCCATTATAAGGGAGAGCTCTTATAGGATTAAAATATTTTTGTGGAAGATTCTTTTTAACTGACCTAAAAATATGTCTATGTTGTATGGTGTCAAAAGCTTTGCTAAATCTATTGCTAGGATGGCTCCAATGTCTCTCTCTTCTGTAAAACTTGAATAGCCGTTACTATATTTCTTAAATGTAACCGATTTGTCTATCCTTAAGGAAGGCCTTTTGTTTTTTCCCTAATTAAGCGTTTAATTGAAAAAACTTATTATTATTTATTTTGTCCTCCTTGAATAACAAACCGAAAATAATGAGGCATATATAAAAGCTTTTAAAAACTTAGAACGTTTTTTTTACAAAAAAAAGAATGGCAATCGAAATTACTGCGAGTGGTTCTGGGATAAAAGTGAAAACATTTTTTTAATGAATTTTCCAAATTTGAAATAGGAAATAATTGATATTTTTTTCAATTACGAACAGCGTCCATCTTCTGCTGTCAATAGAATTATTGATGGAGGACGAACGCCAAAAACGAACTGAAGAACGCTAAAAAAATTGACGGACGAACGCCTGAACGTATATTTTTTTCAAATCGAACGGGCAAACGGACGAACGCAAAGGTTGCGATCACCCAAAAATTGATATTTTGATATGATAGGATATATTGGATGGAAGAAAAAAAGAAGGGAGAGAAGTGGGGCAAAATACTCCCTCCCTTCTCTTTCTCTTTCTATCCAGGTAACACTAACAGATTACCAGATGGTAATCGTATATTCTCATATCTAAAGATCAATTTTTGGGGGAGAGTACGTATTTGCTTATATCTCTTAAAGTATAGCGATTTTTAGAACACAAAATATATCAAATGAAAGCTTGGTTAACCAGCTTTAATATTTTAATATACTAAATCATGTCAATTTAATAAGTAGAGAGTTATATGTACATTAAAAAAGCCTATCTCGCGTACAAAATGACGCATATAATGGATTATAATGCGTCAGAGACAAAGTAAAATTTTGAGAGGATACCTTGACGCACATCTAAGAAACACATTATGATTTATTTTTTTCATAATCGATTTCTTATAGGTCAATACAGGCTCTGAATCATATGATGTAAACTCAGATTGTACTGAATTCTGAATTGATAGAATGCAACCAAGGTCATTTTTGGATTTATCATCTAAAGTTTTACTAAACTTAAAAGTACTATTTTACTCTGAAGCGAACAAGTCATCTTCTACAGGCGAGTGAAGTTAATTGATACAAAAAAGCTATGAAATAAGCTAACAATACACACTCCCTTTCTTGCTTTGTTTTTACTGAAAACTTTGTTTTATAAAAAAACATCAAACATACGTCTGGTAGTAAATTAGATTTCCTTTAAATTATAATTATTATTGAAGTCTGTAACGTCCACCATTTTGAAGAAATTTGCGGGAAAACTATATTTTTACTAAATTTTTACAACTTTGACCTCGTTGCGCGACCTCGTAATGTTGACCGATTTTGTTCAAACTTTGTATGTCGTCTTCTTTTATCACCAAGAAACAGAAAATCCACAAAGTCGCTAACATTTCAAACATTTGAAAAATAAGAACACCCTACTGTAGGGTAGCTCCTTGTACAGTAGCTAACACTCAAGGAGCTATTTTAGTGGCGCTCAAGTTCTATAAATTTAGTAAAACCCCGGGTCCATTAATTACTTTTTAAACCACGATAAGGCCCTTCATAATGGTTCTGTCATTGTTTTCTATAATTAAAATACTCCGTTCAAAGGCAGTATTATTTTGAGTATTTCCAGGTCGCAAATTTTCATAGCCTGAGTTTTTGTAATAAGGTAGCCTCATTTATGGTTTCTAGAAATAAAATGGACTTAGAGTTGCATTTCAATGTGTTCATCGCCATGCAGACTTCAAATAAGAGGAATGTTATACATTCTGAATATGCCAACATTTCGCAAAAAAGACGCTCAGAATATAGTGTGCAAGTGTTTGTGATAATATCCTTACATCAAACAAAATAAAGAGCCCGTCCTTGCAAATGTGGATGGGTGAATTTCTGCCGAGAATCGAAATCCTTTATCCTTCTCAACCTATATTGGCAGAAATATAATCCCTTCATGAGGAACAAAGTTGCGAGGATCGTTACAAACGGTTACTTTTCCAATTTCCGCAATGACCCAGTAGATGACAACAAGAAGATCGTTGTAGGATTATTTTTTAATTTAATTTTCATGTTTATATCTCAAAATTTAACTTATTTCAAAATAATTGCCACTTCCAAAACAGTTTATTAATTGGCTGATAACGGATTGAGATCCATTGTGTTTGAACTGATCCTGAAATTAAATCACATTTAAAATGTCCATTTGTACAATCAAATCACTTTTTGTTTTGAGTACCTTGTTTATATATTTTAAGAATATTATATACCATAGTGTTCAATGTAGCTACTTATGGCGACAAGGATAGTCAAGTACACTGGTGGAAGGATGATCGTAACAGAACTACCCCCCCCCCCCCCCCCCCCCCCGTTATTAACATTTATTATCCCTTAAAGTCCACTTATGAAGTGAACTAGGTATGTTCTCTTTTGCATTAGTGTTTTGGAAACTATGTTCCCAATATCGGTCACATAAAACATATGACCAATGATAGAAACATAGGTTGCAAACACTAAAGTGTATTTCTTCATCAATAGTATGAATTTTTTTGATTATTTAATAGTCTTTTCTATAATGGTTATGCAACAATAAATGAATACATCTCGAAAATCATTATAAGTTTTTTGCTAATCCCTTTTGCATAAAAGCAATGGACAGTTGCGAAAGATGATTTTCATATAAAATTATAGAATATTTTCATTTAAATATTTTTTCTCTCTCTGTATGTATATATATATATATATATATATATATATATATATATATATATATATATATATATATATATATATATATATATATATATATATCCAAGGATTCTAAAGAGATCTTCCTTCAATCATAATATTTTTACCATTCATTAACCCAGTTTTATTTTATCTAAATATCGGTTTTCACTTACTCGAGTTGTTTATCATTATGGTCCTGTAAAGTCCTGGTTAATAATAGAGCTCTCCTCAAAGAAATTTGAATGTGCAAAGTCAATATCAGAAGGTTTTAATTATACTCTTTGTCCTTCAAGACAGCCAATATTTATTCCTTCTAATATAGGCAAAACTGATGTATATTAGGGCTTTCCACGAATATTCGATGTTCGAATTCGAATAGTATCCCAAAAAGCGAATTCGAACGTGAAAATTAATATTCGAATGTTAAAAAAAACTTTTACTCTTTTCTATAAAAAAACGTCATCACTTTTTTCGGAAATTCTTTTCTAAACAAAACATCATTACTTTTTTTTTTGGAGATTCTTTTCAAACGAATATTTGGATGTCATTTTTGAGCAATTTTTGACAGGTCTATATATATATATATATATACATAGATATAATTATATATTTATTCCCTAATGTAACAAAAAAATCACGTATTTTATAGATACTTATGATTTTTTTTACTATGCTGGGACCAGGATTTGAAGCAAAACTTAGGGTATAAAGAGTCGAAAAAGCTTCTGCACTATATATGCCAAGGTTTTCTTTTGGAATGTGTATTTTACTTACTTAACTCCAGTATGATAAATAATTTCATACATATCCTCTGCCACCAACAGAGCTCAGATGAATTGCTTATACACTTATTTATTCCATAATTCTGAAATATGCTGTAGTGCCTAAAAGTGGATTTAATAAAGGGGCAAGAGGCACGAGACCTCAAAATCACGTGGGCATCCCACTCACTTTTACTAAGCAAGTTTTTATTTTTTCGTTTTCATTGCTATACTCGTCGTGATGCTATATAGGTAGTATATATGTATGTATGTATATATATATATATATATCAATTTTAAGTATTGCTGAAACCTTTAAATATGTTTCTCCATCATTTAGAACCAATTACATCTACCATTTTCGTCTAGTTGATATATATTTTTTCGATATATTATGTATAGAAGATTTCTTTAATTTTAGAAAATAATTACTTACTTTTCAATAACGCTAACTTGCCCCTGTTTCAACGGTTGAAAAATATTTAATAATGTGGATATGCTAATTTATTCGATAACAAATAAACATAGTAGCCAAAGATACTTTTATATGTGTCTTTGCAAACTCATCAAAATCAAAATTCGTTGAAACTTTTTTTTTTTCCCTACATCGTATTGTCAAAATAAGGATAAAGTATCCATCATATATGAATAAACGAAATAAGCATTTTTTTTAGAGCGTGAAGACTTGCTTTATTTAATCTATAGGTGAAATGGAAAATTCTTAATGACATGGAATTAGACGGGACACTTCATTTTTAAAGGATGATATTCTTATCTCTGTGACCATGTTACCACCTAAACGCACCCGTCTTATTTTACGTACAATGAATGACGCATCTGATAATACCAACTGCTATTATTACTATCCAAGCTTTTTATCTATGCAGCATCACGCTTTAGGAGATAGGCTCCTTACAGATGGTAAAATTAAGATTACCATCATGGGCCGATAGTTCAACATAATATGCAAATGTAGACAACAAATTTATAATCATATTAGTCTATAGCATAAAAAGAACTTATAAGCCATATAATATTAAATCGTACGAACAGTTATGCGATGAAATTGATAGCATTAACAAAGGTATCTAGTTATTCAATATTATTATGTAAAAATCTTTAGATATCATATATGTCATTAATCTCCATATTACAATTAATTTGACTTAAAGCAGTGATATGAAAATAGCGGCCCACGATCCAATTTTGGCACCATGTGCACTCTGTCTCGTCCATGAGACGATGTATAGTAAAGCGTTAAAGTAAAGAAGCGCATGCAAGGAAAAAGTAAACAAAAAAATTGGCCAAAATTTTGGATATTTTCTTTAACGTTAGATGTCACTAGTCTATGAAATTATGTCACAATCCTATTTAAAACCGGTTTAAAAATATTAAGTTTGATGATTTGAAATATATCAAATCACTACAACATTGTGCGTCTCCATATATAAATAATAAAAGGACTTTGTTGTTATTTTCAAAGCGCCCCTTACGGACTAAAGAAGAAGTAAAATTTTGCCCAATTCCTTTTAGGAAAAAAGGAAAAAAATTATGTTATTCATGCGCTACTTTACTCTAACGCTTTAGTGTATAGATGTAAAAATGTATAGGAAATTAACTCCAAAAAATATGCACTCAGCACTCATCTATTACGAAACATTTATTGAGGTATTAGATGGTAGTCCATAAATGGAGAACACAATAAGTGGAATATTGGAGCCGTGATGATAGCATAAAACCAGAGATTATATATATATATATATATATATATATATATATATATATATATATATATATATATATATATATATAGATATATATATATATATATATATATATGTTGTGATTAAATTAAGTGTGAGTCTAATATTTGAATAACTTAAGTGTAATATAAGAACTTGCAGACAAACTAAATACGACATCAACACGTTTCACAAGACGTCGAGTTGCCAATTTCCGAGGACAAGGGCTTCATTGACATTGATAATCATCAGTAACACAATACTTCTGCATGCTTTGAACACTTGCCTACTTATTTGCATGCAGACAGTTGTGAATCAAAATGCCCCATCAAGCATTCAACTATCCACGTTTCACATTACTAAACTTAGTTGTATATTATGATGAAGATGATTATATCAATGTTAAGAATCTTCCTTCAGAATAAATTAGGTATATTAATTTGTCCTACATAAAAAAAGGCTACCTGCCAGTTATACTGATAATCATGTTTATAAAATTTGATAGTTGACAAATAAACAAAATAAATACTGGCTGAAAAAATTGTTTATAAAATAACTTTTAGTCAAACATATAAGAACAAAAACCGCCCATTAAAGAGTCTTAGAGAGCATTTACTACAAAAATAAAAAATAACACATGGGCTGAAAAGTCCCGGGCCTAACAAAGAAAACACATTTTTTTGTTCGAAATTAGCTTTACTCATCAACGTAATCTCCATCAAGAGCAAAGCAATCATTCCAGCGCCGCTCTAACATTTCAATACCACTTTTGTAGAACGATCCATCTTTTCCCCAAAATAGGCCTCAGTTTGAGCGACAACCCCTTCATTCGTGCGAAATTACTTACCGGCGAGCATTTTTTTCAGGTCAGAGAACAACCAGTAGTCGCTGGGAGTCAAATCTGGCGAATACTGTATATGTGGGAACAACTCGAAGTTCAATTCACGCCATTGTTTTGATTGACTTGTGACAGGGTGCGTTGTCTAGATAAAACAAAAAAAATATTTGCCATATGCGGTCGTTTCTTTGCAATTTCGGCCTTCAAACGCTCCAATAACGCTATTTAATATTCACTGTTGATGGTATTTCCTTTCTCAAAATAGTCGATGAATATTAAACCACGCATATCCCAAAATACCGAGGCCATAACCTTTCCAGCCGATTGTTGTGCTTTCGGGCGCTTTGGACGAGGTTCACCAGTTGCTGTCCACTCAAATGACGATCGTTTTGATTCCGGAGTGAAGTGATGGATCCATGTTTCATCCATTGTCACATATCGACGCAAAAATTCCAGTTTGTTACGTTTAAACATGGCCAAACACTTCTCAGAATCATCAGCACCTTCCTGTTTTTAGTCAACAGTAAGCAAATGCGGCACCCACTTTGAACAGAGCTTTCTCATAGTCAAATGCTCATGCAATATAAAGCCAACACGTTTTTTTGATATCTTTACAATGTCAGCTAACTCACACAACTTCACTTTTCGATCATTAAAAACGATTTTGTGGATTTTTTGATGTTTTCTGGTGTTACCGCCTCATTTGGACGTCCACTGCGTTCTGCGTCATTGGTGTCTCTACGACCACATTTGAAGTCAGCAACGTTTTATTGTTGTTTCTGATAGAGCGGAATCCCCATAACACTTTTCAAGCCATTGCTTCGCTTGAACAGTATTTTTTCTCCTCAAGAAGCAGTGTAAAATTAAAACACGAAATTATTTTTGATCCCTTGTTTTAAAAATAACAACAGTAGCGTCACTCTTAGCACAATAACTCAAAAACTAATGAATAGAATATTATGAAATTTTAACAGCTGTCTTTTGAAGGTTAGTATTAACTGATAAAAAGGTTATTGCAATAAAATACCGTCATATATGTGTTAGGCCCGGGACTTTTCAGCCCATGTGCTAAATTAAGCATACCTACATCCGTTTATGTTTTAAGACTCTTTTACATCTTATAATATTTATAGGTACTTATTATTTGTTTTTGTTTTTTCATGGCAAAGGTCTTTGTTCTATTCATATAGCACAACAATAAAAAATAAAAGTATATATAAAAAAGGGGGAGCTTTGAATATTAGTTTGAAAAATATCATATAATCAAACAAACTAATCTTCAGGAAGGATCACCTTAGTCCCCAAAAAGAGTTCTACGACTGATTTGAATAACTGGCGCCCTCTGACGGTGCTCAATGAGAGTTAAAGGAATCTTTCTAGTGTTTTTGCCTCTAGAATAGATTCAATTCCAAATAGAATATAAGAAAAGAACACTAACGAACTCATAAAAAAATACATTTGAAACTATCATCACCATTGATTTTATTAAAGTATTTGACACAATAGAGCAATGACATACTTTTAGAGCAATCAAAAAAGTATCCCTAAAATATATTATATTTTATAAGAGCCCTTCTGTACAATGGTACTTCCACAATCTCTATGCGAGAAGTAGAAAGCGATCCTATAATCTTAGAGAAAGGTTCTCGGTAAGGCTGCCCCTTAGCCCCACACTTAATTATAACCGGGCTTGCTGAACGTAACGGATGAATCATGAAAAAGTACGGAGGCTTTGATGTGGACTTTGGGTCTACAAAGGACATAATTTATTTATATGCTGACGATGTAATTCTAATGATTGAAGCGAATTCTTAAGAACAATTAGAGAGGAGAATTGAAGTGGTTTTGAGCCACTTCGAAAAATTTGAAAAGCGGTTTGGGCTGAAGAAAAACAAACAAAATAAATTCTTTCATATGGCAAATGGAATCTTATAAAATCTATTTGATCATCATTGGTTGCTCTGTCAATGAATGCGTGGAAATTTTAGGAATTATCTGGGAAGGGATGGTGCATCGGAATTGGTTGAATGCTAAAAAACACATCATTCGCTTAATATCAGTCTGGAGAAATAAAAACCTACTCCAAACCATATTTTAATCGTTTTGAAACCTAATCAAGGTTCACAAAAAGTTGAAGCTCAAGTTTTAATAGCTATTACTTTCAAGAGGCTATAATCCACCATTCAAATTTATTTGATAAGGTGGAAATATAATTCATTTTATTTTGGTAACGACTTTCAGATCAATATATATATATTTTTAGTAGTATTAAATTTTGGTTCTATCGTCGTCACAAAAACTATATAGTATATAAACCCATATTTCGATATAAATTATCACTTCATTTTGTTCACTCAAACGAACATTTCGATCAGTTTTATAACATCCAATGGGATATAAGGATAACATAATTCTTTTTTTAAACAAATAGAAAAGTATTTTCTCTTTCAAGGGATATAAAATGTCCTTGGAGACGATTGAGTCTACTTAACAAATTACCAAGCTCTTTGATGTGTCCTTCAATTTATATATATTTTTAAATTACTCTAACAATCAATCAAATACAAAATTCCTATAATGGGAGGGACACAAAGTTATTCTTAACATATATACACACTTCATGTCAAAACTCGTTACTCTAAATTTGAAGAGAAATTCAACAAAAAGGAAAAGAAAAAAATCATTTTTATTGGTTGATAACTTAAAGAAAATTGTAACTATATTTTTAGAATGTCCAATAACAGATCAGGAATTATACATAATAAAATATGTCAAAATTTTAATTAGTGATATCTTATTATTTATCTTAAAAGTATCGTTAAAGGAGTTTTTTTAATTGATGGATTAGTTAAATATGTTTTAATAGCGTGACAAATATTTCAAATATATCCTCTTAATTTAATTGATATATTTAATTTAATTTTCCCGACCTCGGGAAATATGAAATTTTCATAATTTTATTTTAAGTAATAACTGACAAGGCTTTTATTTTGACGGGACATTTGAATATAATAAAATCTACTTAGTATTCAAGACTATTCTTTGACAAATTTTAGAGTAGCTTAAACTCAATTGGCTACAAATTATAATATATAATTCAAAAAATCAAATGCTAATAGTTGTTAACGTAATATTGATTTAACTTTCGATGGTAAGTTAATAGAGCAGGTTTTTAAACTGATAATATATATATATATCCCAAAAGATAAGAAATTAATGTACAATTGTTTATTTTATAATTTATTCATTTTGATTTGATATATATATATATATATATATATTCAAATCAAATATGAATAAATTACAAAATAAGCCCTGTAGTTTGATTTTTTGAACCAATTAAAATTTTAAACAATTTTGAAATACAATAACATCACTTAAAAACAGTTCACAATTAACTTAGCAACTATAGATAAATAATCCTGTCTTTTTTTTCATAACAATTGTGGATTTTGGGATATCATATCTTAATCCAAATCCTTTTAATGTACAAAACACAACTAATTACTTTATGAATAACTAAATACAGTGAATTCTTAAAGATATCAAATATAATCAATAGACTAGAAAAACAACAAGAATCTCATATATGACTCAATCTTTTAAGAAAGCTCTTTTCTCAAAAGCAAAATATACTTTTCATATAAAATGCATATATGTTTGCTATTATTATCAAAATGTCTATCAATTCTTGATGAATCATGTTCCTTAATGCCAAGCTGCTCGTAAATACAATGAAACTAATATTAGCATATAAAATATATGAGCTATTCACCAAAAACACATAGCTCCATATAAATATATTTGGAGGTAATGATCACGCACCTTTTATATACATTTAAGTATAAACAGTTGTAATATCAAGTATGTGTGTGTTCCATTTTTTCACATCGTAATTTGACGAACAATAATTATAATCAAAAGTTTTTCCTAAGGGCTAAAATATTAATAAATATTGGCAACTCATAATTATTATTTTGTTAGAAAAATTCGTTCTTAAATCTTGTTTGTCTAAAATTTCCATAAAGTGACCTTTTTTCTATACAAATACTCTTTTTATTACAGTTATGAAATGATTTTATTTTTTATGAAGGCTAAAATAACTTTTTTCCCTTCTACGAACTTTTTGATTTCTCTAAAGACTTATTAATTGACTGAAAGCTTTTATAGCGTTCCTATAAGAGTAATTCTTATTGCACAAAAGATGATCAATAGACAATTAAGTATAGTACCTGTTTTTTGCATGAAAAATAAAAATAATCAATCAAATATTATGAATATCTTCATATATGGAATGACTTACTTTATATTGAACTTTAACATATATTCGTAAGCATGTTAATGAATTACTTTGAGACCTAAGGAAAAATCAAATGAGGTTAAGAAGATAACTTAACAATTGTATTTATGCATTTGTGTAATCAGATCTGATGACATGCGTCTGTACGAGGATTGAGAAAAGCGTTGCAAAACAGCTGCAAAGCTTTTAAGATTGGACTTTTACTCAAATTTTACCTATTGGCCTCAGTTACGTAATTTAAATAAATATTAATTTGAAAATGGGCCTGTTGTAAAGAATGATAAAAATATTGACAATATAAAATATTTTACTCATTCATAATATTTGATTTAAAACATTTTTTTTGTATAAAACATAAATTTGTATAAAGGATTATAAGTGAATATGAACAAATTATAATGAAATTTTATAATTTATAGTACTTTAATAATATAACAATACAAAATCTTCTTAGAGTCATGAACGGCAACATGACCCAATAGAACCCTTTATCTGTACACCTTTTACGACTAAAGAAATGGCGAAATTGTATCAGTGTGATATCATTAAAAATCATTACTAATTTATTTATTTATATATGTACTATTTTTTCTCTAAATTCATTAAATTTTATATTACTTCATGTTGCTGGAAACGTTATGCTGTAGATAAATTATCTACATAAACATTTTAGTTTAAAATTAGATCTTTAAACAAAGTTTAAAGGGAAAAAAGCTGAATAATATAAACATAGCTTAAAGCAAAAAGGACGTACGCTTGAAATATACAATAAATCATCAAATTAAAATAGATAGAGCATCTGGTATCCACGGTTCAAAGGGTCCTCTATGCATCAAGAACGGGCGGATCTGGACTCCCTGTGGGTCTCCATCGCCTCGTCGGAAGACATATAGAAACTCTTCGTTCGGTCTCTAGTGCGTCAAACGACAACAATGGGGAGTACAAATGTAAACAATCTATTTTCCCTTCGTGTGTGGACTGAGAAGATCAAGCTGCCACTATTTAATTAACCAGATTTTTTAAATTCCCTTTTATTTTTATTATTACTCTTAATTTCTTGCCTTATGGGCGTATTACTTTATTGCTTTTATTATGTGTTTGAGAGTACAAAATTGATATAATGTACGTTTGCAACGTACGGAATGTAAGATACCCTAGAAGAATGAAATAAATAAGATTATTTAATATTTAAAAAAAAATCAAATAAAAATACATTAAACATAAAAATTAGTCAAAGTATTGAAAATCGACAATATAACATGATAAATTGGGACTTAATTTGCAACCCAGACCATAGATAATTCAGGATAAATCCTAACAACAATATAAAGAGAACAAGGATATAATATTTTTTATGACATTCATGTTTGCAATATGCTTTAGTCCAGCTAATCCTTGGGTGATTAGTTATTTCAATAACTAAACACCATTACTCTCTAACACACATTACTAGAGAAATAATGATAATCTCGTAAGACTTGATCTTTACATTCGTCTAAATCCCCTTCCTTATCAAAGCAGCAGCACTCTTGGAAAACCTTGAGACAAAAGAGCTTTATCATACTCTGCATTTTAAGAATCCTTACTTGCTTAACTAGGCTCTTGAAGGACATTCATTTCATGATGACCCTGGGTGAAAAGTTGAATCTATATATTTATTTCTCATAGACGAGAGAGATAGAGAAAAAGTATTTTGATTATTGGTTCATATGTAGGAATAGAGTAAAAAAGATGTTCTCGCCTAACTCATGCTTAAACATATATTTTTCAGTTGGTAACACTTTATTTTTCTACGTCCTATAAACAGAGTGATGATCGATATATCGATAGATATGATATAACAAAAATAACAACATGTTCTTATTCCGTAATAGCAGTTGCTTAATTAAATAATATGTGGAATGGGATTTAAAGGCTTCCTAAATCATATGGATTGATGCCTATGTAGTAAACTTAATAATAATAACTTTTATGGAAGAATCTCTTCTCTCTGAATGACTGATGTTTACTCCTCAACAGCTGAAATTGAAGTGGTTTTTCATAAATTGCTTTCTTTATTCTCTATCCTTTTTTGTTACCAATCACGACTTTAAAATAACACCTTTTTCCTACGGCAATTGTCTTACTTATAAATGAATTGAGTGGGAGAGCATCGCCCCTTATATGCACTTTGACAACTGCAAGTCTATGTGGCTCCACTGTGGGTACAGTAAGGAAGACAATTATTTGATTTATTTAATTCCTATTGTAAGACATGTAATAAAAACCCTAATATATATATGTATAAGGTAGACTATTTATGTGTTGAAAATACCCCTCTATAAGTGAGAGGATTTGTAAATTTACAGTTTTGTCATTGATCCCTATTATTCTTCCTTTGTCATGTTCTATTCATCCTTATTTTCTTTGTATCGGCCACAGACTATAATATTTTTTGTAGTTATTGAATAAGTACTAAAAGTAAGTAATGAATACCCAAAAACACATACATAGAATAAAAAGAACACACACATTTATATATACATACATATATATATATATATATCAGAGCTGGGATTCGGTACAGAAATCTACCGCCGGTTCGGTATTCGGTATGTACCTTCTACCGTTCGATATTGGTATTCTGTTGATTTTATTATATATCTACAGTATTGATCGATATTCGGTACGGTAGATAAGAAAGAGAGATAAATGTATCTATGAATCTACTCTGTGACTTCTTCACATGCATTTAATATAGGACAATTTATAATTAAGGACAATACAAATTAAACCTCTCTTCCAGCAAAATAGTTCCTCAGCTGAAAAGACTAATAACATTGTCCCCGACAATCAGCTCCTTCCTCCCTCGAATTGTGATTTCAGAGCCTCTTTTTCCAACAGTGACCGCCCAAGAACTGTTACTGGAGTCTTAATGGCCGCCAAAAGAAGTAAAAAGGAATAGTACCTCTAAATAATATTTTTCTCAACCATGTGCTCAATAGTCTCTTACAACGTTAACTCTGCCGCTTCCAAATTTAGAAGTATCAAAATAGTAATTACATAAAAAAGTGTATCTCCTATAAAACTATCCGCTCCTTTTCCGGTGTTGTTGTTCTTGTCGATACAAGACTCGATGACATTTCCTTTATTAAGAAACTCGTTCCGACTACCATGATGTCTTCTTCGCCAAATCTACAAAATTAAAGTCTCATCCTTCGAGAGGAGTGATTGCCTTCGTGAAAAAATATTACAGCCAACACTAGTGCGACAGACTTGGAGGGCAATTATGTTGTATTAGACTTTTTTTCTTGTAAAAGAAGACTACTCTATACGCAGTAGGGCTGTTCTTATTTTTCAAATGTTTGAAATGTTAGCAGCATTGTGTATTTTCTGTTTCTTGGTGATAAAAGAAGACGACATACAAAGTTTGAACAAAATCGGTCAACATTACGGGTTGCTCAACGAGGTCAAAGTTTTAAAAATTTAGTAAAAATATAGTTTTCCGCAAATTTCTTCAAAATGGTGGACGTTACAGACTTCAATAATAATTATTAATTTAAAGGAAATCTAATTTACTACCAGACGTATTTGTGATGTTTTTTAATAAAACAAAGTTTTCTGTAAAAACAAAGAAAAAATGGAGTGTGTAATGTTAGCATATTTCATAGCTTTTTTGTATCAATTAACTTCACTCGCCTGTAGAAGATGACTTGTTCATTTCAGAGTAAAATAGTATTTTTAAGTTTAATAAACCTTTGGATGATAAATCCAAAAATGACCTTGGTTGCATTCTATCAATTCAGAATTCAGTACAATCTGAGTTTACATCATATGATTCAGAGCCTGTATTGACCTATAAGAAATCGATTATGAAAAAAATAAATAAAATGTGTGTTTTAGATTTGCGTCAAGGTATCCTCTCAAAATTTTACTTTGTCTCTGACGCATTTATAATCCATTTTATGCGTCATTTTGTACGCGAGATATGTTTTTTAATGTACATATAACTCTCCACTTATTAAATTGACATGATTTAGTATACCAAAATATTAAAGCTGGTTTACCAAGCTTTCATTTCATATGTTTGGTGTTCTAAAAATCGCTATACTTTAAGAGAAATAAGCAAATACATTTTTGCACGTACTCTCCCAAAAATTGATCTTTTGATATGAGAATATACAATTACCGCTTGGTAACCACTGTTACCTGGATAGAAAGAGAAAGAAAAGAGAAGCGAGAGAAGTGAAGCAAAATACTCTCTCGCTTCTCTTTTTTCTTTCTCTTTCTATCCAGGTAACAGTGGTTACCAAGGTAATTGTATATTCTCATATCAAAAGATCATTTTTTGGGAGAGTACGTGCAAAAATGTATTTGCTTATTTCTCTTAAATATAGCGATTTTTACCTTATAATCGTTCTGGAAATTGAATGTCTCCTTACTTGACTCTGAAGAATGTGTAATCAAATTGCTAAAATGATTGAGATAAATAAGATTAACGTAGACGAAGGAAATATGTCATCATGGAACGCGTTGAAAAGGATAGAAGAATATGCTAAGATGGTATTCGTATGTAAAGGGAAGGAAAAAGCGGAGGAAAGAAGACATAAGAAAATATATTTGGAAAACTTGACTGCAGACTGTACTAAAAAAATATGGACTTAGATAAGCTTATTGAATACGAAAACAAAGGAACAATGATTAGACTCCGAAGAGGTATAATAAATTTAAATATTCAAGGAAAGACTTCTTTTAACACCTTGAAAATCAACATCAAGAAAAAAAATTACATGTCTAAAATTATCCTCAGGTGACATATCCGACGACCCGACCAAGATTTCAAAAGAAGCAGCTCATTATTTTCTAACCTTCACAGCTGTGGGAATTGCTCAAAGAGGAAAATTTGTGATTTTTGCTACCACTGGAGGCTTGTCAAAGATGTCAATAAGTGGAAACCCCTTCTAATTTAGAAATGAAAACACTTACAGCACTAAGGAGGTTGAGGTTGACAATTCATTTTTGAATATTGATTCTCCAATATCACAGGGAGAGATTTACATTATATAAACGACTATAATCAGAAATACAAGTCTCCTAGACCGTCAGGCCTCCCTCATGAATTCTACAAGTCTTTTGCGGTCCCTCTTGCACCCATACTGGAGAGAATTTTCAGAGATATCTTCAAGAGAGGTTTCATCCCGGACTTCATAGGTTCGGGAATAATAACATTGGTCCTAAAAAAGAATAAAAAGGGAGAAGATATTAGGGACTACAGGCCAATCTCCTTACTGAACTCGTCATATAAAATTCTTACTGGGATATTAAATAAAAGACTCCACAAGGCTCTTACTCATATCATATGTCCGTTCCAAAAAGGATTCATGCCGGACGTCATATGGAAGACTGCCCACGGTCCATACAAGACGCAATCGATAGTTGTATTGCTCAAGGAGACAACTACGCAGCGTTGTCAGTTGACTTCGAGAAGGCTTTTGACAATTTGTCAATAAGTTTATCCTGGAGCAGCTTTACAAATACGGCTTTCCGGACGGCTTTGTAGATATGATCTCGGCCATATTACGAAACTCCTCCTCTAAATTGGATCTCCCTGGTAGACATGAGGAGATTTACATCCGTAAGGGAGCGAGACAAGGGGATTCCCTGTCGCCATCCCTCTTCATACTTTCGGTGAATGGACTGTTAGAGAAGTTAGCTAAGGAGAAATCTATAAAGGGAATAGATATTGGAGGAACCATTTTCAAAAGCATCATGTATGCAGATGATCTTACCCTTCTTTTATCCGGGTCGTCTTCAACCCTGAACATTTCCATTGGAAGAGCTCTGCAAGTCCTAAAGGAGTTTGAATTTCTTCGAGTCTCTCAATTAATGTAAAAAAACAAGTGCTGACGAACTGCGAGGAGATATTGAGGACGCATCACGAAGGCTTTCATTCGTAAGGATGGCTAATATTCTTGGGATTATGGTAGCCAGCTCCTCAGAGGACTCTGAAAAAAATAATAATAAAAATGTTACGGAGATTCTACAAAATCTGTCTTATTTTATAAAAGAATTCCACTTTCTCGTACGAAAGACTAATTGCTGGAACATTAAAATATTTCCAAAAATATTTCACTTGCTCAGATACCTCCCTTTCTCAGAGACCCTCTGTAAGAGATTTACAAACTAAGGGCAAGCCAAGTTTGGGGTACTTCCAAGCCATATATTTCAAAAAACAGAATAAACTCTAGCATTTCTCATTGGGGCTTAGGGTCCCTAGACGTGGAATCTTTGTGGAAAACTTTGACATCATCAACGATGTCCCCACTCCCCAACGATGGTACTGTGTTTGAAGGAGGAGTTGATAGAGCTTCACACCTCTTAATTCTGCCCTGGACGGCTTCTTAGTGTATTTGTTTATTTTTATTACAACCTCATTCTGTTATCATTCTTAAATCCTTTTTATATTTACCTGTTTTCATGTTTTGATCCATACAATTACATTATTTTTATTGCATAGTATGTAATGTGAATTTAATGTAATGCATTAAAGAAAAAAAATCCAGACTGTGTCAAATGATATTTAAAATGTGAAGTGCTCCTACAAATATACAAAACCCAATTCTCTAAAATGAAAAAAAAATACATCATTGTTATAATTTATTAGAGATTATGTTAAATTTAATACATACTAATCTTATATATATTAAATATGTACATGGGTTTTGTTGGAGCTGGCAGGCTATAGCAATTTTTTTCATTAACTGTACTTTTTTATATGTGTCCGATATTAAATGCATTTTGCGATACTCTAGTATTCAATGCATAGCATGTGATTATATTGAATGTATATTTATTTATCTGCTCTATAATACTATTAGTTGTACATTGGAGCTACGTAGTTTTTTATTTATTTTGCAAAGTTCAAGTTCTTTACACAAGGGAGCTCTTCCACTTGTACCTTAGAACTTAGAAAAACGTAAATTTTATTAATATATTTGTTCATTTTTTATGAAACAATATATAATATACTTCTATCCAAATATCGACTCCCGATGACGTAGTAAAAATTACTTTGTTTATATTGGGCAAAGCGACAGCTGACGATGTTTCTTTGCAATGAAAGATAATAAGCTCTCTTTATATTTATATCTCTATGAGAATATCACAAAAGTCACACCTTCAAACATACCGCACCGATTGTCAATCGGTATCCGTATTTGGTAGTTTGGGAGGTTGTGCTCCTCCAGTGGCTCAGCATTATTGTTTCTTGATACAATGTAAGGAGTTCCCATCAAAACCAATAAGTTTTAGTTTCCTCTCAAAAGACAAATCATTTATTTTCCTCTCTAATTCTGAAGCAGTTCCAAACTTCAAGTGTGAACCTGAATACCCAGCATGTAAATTATTCTATAGGAGATTATCAAAGACATTGACACACAATGACCTTCCCCTAATGGGAGTCGAACCAGGGCATTCAACATCTATCCACAAACTTATTTAATTTCCATACTTCTCTTCGGCCTATAAAAATCCATGTGCAAATCCTTTATCTTTATTAACTAGGTAGACATATAGTTAATACTGCAATAAAGCTTTAACCTGAAGCCTGTCTCTAATCATTTTCTAAGTACTTGTAAACAAGTCCTCTGACACTTTAAAAGGTCAAGGATATAATGCATTAACCCCTGTTTGCCTTCTACGTTTTTATCTATGGCATTGTTTTTATTATTATTATTCTTTTATTATTATTTATTATTCTTTAAAGAGAAGAAAATATGTAATATGAAGGCCAATGAAGTTAAATTATTGTTCATAATAATAATATTATAATATTTGTTGTTATTGTTATTTATTACTAGAGTGCAAGTAAGTTTACATGTAATCAATCAAAACTGCCTTTAATGGACATGCAAGGAGTCGAACATGACATTCAAGCCTCTTCAACTGTCTAGTCGTACTTGAGCGATGAGACAAATGCATTGAGATACTGATGATTGCTTGGCAGTCGTATTCATTGCCATAATTTAAACAGTTCTTCCTCCTTTAAAACTATTAACATAATAGAAGACATCAAATTATATATGTAATAACATTATATGAATAAATCATAAAGTACTAAACTGTTCTTGATATATATATATATATATATATATATATATATATATATATATATATATATATATATATATATATTATCAAGATAATGTTATTTTATTTTGAATTTTTTGGGAATATAATAATTAAATTTCTAATTGCATAAACATTAAAAATTATAAAATAATTCTTACTATCCATCAGAAATTTTATTTCATTTCACTGAATGGCAATGATAGGGGGAGAAAGGATCATATAATATCCTGTGTAGAGTCAAGAGTCTCAATCGGTCCTTGAGATGTGCATCGATGAAATCAAATAACGAACCGAAGGATCGTTAATCATGAATCCCTTTAACTTCTCATGGCAAATTATATGATACTACGTAAGTCCCTTAAGTATCTTGTCACTCAAGAGTGAAAAGTAATCTTATACTGTTGCTAAGTAGTTGTTGTCCGGACTTTTTTTTGGTCATGAACAAGAAGAAGAATTATAATATGTGAGTACCCCAAAAAACAGATGCCATTGACACTTTTTTAATATTTTTACTTTCTTTGGTTGAAATAGCAAAATGATCATCAAGATCAGACCAAAACAAGGGTTGAAATATGGATAAATACTATTATAAAGTATTGTAAGAAATTTATAGGAACAACTTTTTAACGCCATTGAAATCTTTATATTTTCAACGTCAATATTTTGGACGATTTTCGGTCGATTTCTATACATCTATGTATAGAGACCGGAAAAAACGGATTGTCAATTGATGAAAGGAAAAGAACAGGACATAAGAAAAATAAAGAAAATTGAATTTCAATTTATGAAAATACAATAAAGTATCCTTTAAGGAAGCATAAAGGCCATGCAGTTGGATAATCGTCCTATATGATATTGGACAAGACCCGTTTGATTTGCATTAACATAGTTACTATAGGACGTCATAAAATAAAGTTGCATTACTTAAGCAATGTCCTATTTTTCTTGCACCCCTCATAGGGAAAAAGGGAAGTAAAACCTCTTAGCCCCGGAACACTATGACAAAATCATAAAATCACAATACTTTTTAATTATACAGAAGAATTTTCATTTATCAATAGACTCTCTTATATATATGAAATATTTTATACATAATCCTATAGAAAAAGAGAAATGTTATTTTTAATATCTGCTGAATGAGATATTTATTGATGCAGTAATGTATTGAGATTTGTAATTTTAATTTATAAGTCATACAGTATATAAAAAGACTATTTATTTTCCGCCACAATAAATAAAACGGTTTTTTTTGTCTTTGATCCCTATTTATTATTCAAAGTTTTAATTATTTTAAGCATGGCATGAAGGGATTAAACCGTAGATCTTTCGTAGCCCACAAGGCTATCCTTGATACGCATAGTAAGGCGTGGGTAGATCACAAGGGACTCTTCTAACAAGGTGGTAGCCTTGTGATATGTGAGTGTATATATATATATATATGTGATCCTCAAAAAGCCTCGGAAACGAGCGTTGCATTATTTCTTCTTCTTCTCCTCCTTCTTCTTGTAACAAGGACACACGCCATTAAACTAAGTATATGTATCATCGACGGGAGAAGAGAGGAAAAAAGAAAGAAAAAATGCTTGCAAGGATGAAGACTTGATATACTTGAAGGCCTTCAGTTGATGGGTCGGAAGTAAGGGGAGATGTGTGAGTGTCTTTAAAAAAAGGTATGATCACCATCAGACAATTGTTATTTGGAGGGCATCACTTACCAGAAGAATAAGTCAATGTCTCAGGGACAACATGGAAGTTGATTTTTTGTTTTATAAGTTCAATCTAAGTGATGAAATGCGGGGAGACAATTAAATGGGCATAGGACGGACCATATTATGAACTTGATAATGGGGAGGGGGGGGGGGGGCGGGTGGTTTGATTCATACTTTGGATAATCGGATGTAGCTGCCTTGTAAAAGTATTAAAAGGGAATGTATCATTATATATACAACTCCTCTTATAAGACTTATAAAAACTGTAACCGTTCAGCTAGGAAACATAAGTTTATCTAAAGTATAAATACAGAAGTTAAAATGTTATAAAATATCTTAAGATATTTAAAAACTGTAAAAGTAAAAAATAATCATTAGATTGGAGCTGTTGGTGCAACCTCTTTTACTTCTCTCGAACTTTGGGCAGATCTGAGTTCTGGGGAGATATTCAAAACTCTAACTGCCAACGATGTATGGTATTGGTCCATAAACGTGACCGGCAGCTTTAATTCGAGTTATCAAGATGACTTCTGGCTGGGACCATCGTAAATCTAAAGACGATTATTATCTTAGATTGTTTGTTATTATATGTACCAAGTCGAATACGTAGTTCACCAATCTAGTGTTATTCTAAAGGTCTTTTGTAATATTATATGAAACAGAAAAATGTAATCCTCTTTGTTTTTTTTTACAAAATGCCATTCCAATAACAATATTTAATGCCAAAATTAAGTCCTTTTATTTACATTTCCAATCTTTTATAAATTTTGTTTCGAAATTAATCCAAAGTAATTGTGTTAAAATCTAATAATACATAAATAATTTATGAGAAATCATTACTTCAGAGATAAACTAAAAATAACAACGAAACTATATAAAGAAATGAACAAAATAAAAGTGATAAGAACGCACTATATATAATCTAAAAAACGATTCTCAAATACGTAAAAATACGTTATTTATTACTTCCACCAATCGTTCTAAAGAGAACAGTCAATCCCGTCTATAGTGGCCACACAAGAAAGCCCAAAAAGTGGCTCCTATACACAAGAAGGATTATATATTTTTTCTTCTGGGTGACCGTTACAGGCAAGTGAACACAAGCATAAGTTTTACTGTATATACATAGCTGCAGTCGATATCAAATTGATTGCAGATCTCTGCAGTATCATATATTCTGGGCTTTTTTGTTAAATGGCTGGAAATCCGTGTTTAGGAGTCTAACAAAGCCTATTCTATTATTGCCTTAGGGTTTCGAGTCCTGTCTTGAGCAATTGTCAACTTTCCCCATATGTCAGGACAATGCTAACCTTTAAATATTTCATAAGAGGGCTGTTTGATTAAATATATAAATAGGTTATAATCTCTACAGAAATAAAAGGGCATTAAATATGTATTATAGGCTGATAATGCACCGCATTCTCTGTCACACACTTTTTGCATTTGGCACGTTTTTATCTAATTTCTGATGTCATTCACCCTTGTTGTAAAGACACTCACACGCACATGTGTGTGAGTGTGTCTCCCCCCCCCCCCCCTCTGACGTGAGCAAAAAAAGACTGTTGAAAAAATCAAGGACGATATCAATTTATGCAATGATTTTGACTTCAATCCAGAGCATCATCTCCCTCTCTCACTTACTTTCAAGGCTAAAAACTGCAAATCCAGGGCTCAATCGTGAGTAATACTTATATAGACGACGAGAAGGAAGCCACGTTGAAAATAGAGGGTTTGAAGAAACTTTTGATAAGTCAAACATAAGTCATTGGGATGTAAGTTAAATTAATATAAATAAAAGACTCAATGCTTTCGATATCTGATTGATATATCTTAATGAAAATATTTTAGGTTTGACTTTCCAATGCATGTGTGATTATTTACGTATCCAAATTAATGCAACTTCATAAGATATGTAAACCAAATATCTTTTCAAACAATTAAGTTTTTAAAAAAATTATCAGATTCCAGATTTTTTTTAAATAAAATGGGTCAGGAACAGGAACTAAGTTTTTACTTGCGTCACTTATTTTTTCCTCATCAACAAGGTATTTATTAAAACAAATTTATAAACAAATAGAACTAGAGGCATATATACAAGAGAGTGCAAACCTCCGCCGTCATTTCGAGGCTATTTTTCACGACTGGGGAGGCAGAGAGACGGGGAGGGTTCCGATAGACGGAAACCGAGAGGAACACGCTCCGGCACCAATTTCACAGCACAGCGACATCTATTGGCACTAGGCTAACTTGGAAAATTTGAGCAATATTATCCTTTCCATCTACCTGTAAATCAACAATGATAACTTATTTGCTTCTCCTTTTGGCCGTTATATTAACTCACATAATTACCTCCGCCGAAGGAGGTATTCTTTTCACTGGCGTTGGTTTGTTGGTTGGTTTGTTGTCAGCAGGATAACTCAAAAAGTGCGGAACAGATTCGAATGAAAC
Organism: Caligus rogercresseyi; assembly: GCA_013387185.1. NCBI lineage: Eukaryota > Metazoa > Arthropoda > Copepoda > Siphonostomatoida > Caligidae > Caligus > Caligus rogercresseyi. The sequence goes on along the minus strand of CP045894.1, from coordinate 29,798,738 downwards.
TTTATGGAGTTGTTGGAAATGCCAAAAGGAACAAGTGATTAAATTTTGGCATCTCTGAGTGCTTCTTTAAGATGCAAAATGAGCTAAATACTAATAAATATTTCAAGTTAGCCTACTCTGCAATAGATGTCGCTGCGCTGTGCTCTCCTCTTTGATGACGCAGTTTCTTTTTTCTTTCCATGTTCCTCTAGAGTGGTAAATAAAGGACAGTGCGTAGAGGATGGAAATGACAAAAAGATCAAGTGATTCATTTGGTGGGGATCGGCGGAGGTTTGCACTCTCTGAGTGCTTCTAGTTATCTTATGTTATTATTACTTTTCAAAAATTAGAGCCAAATTGGATGCAAATAAGTTGTACAAGATACGGTATATGAAATTTGTAAACGGAACAATATTCCATTTCTTCTATTTTTGCCCCCAAAATCCTCTTTCTTGTTCGTCTGGTGGAAGAAGACATCCGAAAGATGAATGGAGTGTCATTAGGTCCTAGGGATTGGCTTATCTCCTACAAGCATGCCCTCAAAATAGAATACATCCTCTCGACTGTTAGGGATCCTACATGCCACTAGAGTTAATGGAGTTCCTCTTCTCTCGTCTGGATTGATTGCGTGGCGAGAGAAGCTTGGGGATCCTCGACGACCTCACTATTCTTCATCAATATTTCGATGGAGGTGTTGTTTGTTTACAAATGGCGCCCCACACCTCATGTTGTCCTTGGACCTCTTCTTCTATGATTTTTGTATTACCTCCGCCGAAGGAGGTATTGTTTGCACTGGCGTTGGTTTGTTGGTTTGTCAGCAGGATAACTCAAAAAGTATGTAACGGATTCGGATGAACTTGGTGGAGTGTTGGAAATGTCAAAAGTAACAAGTGATTAAATTTTGGCATATCTGAGTGCAGAACTAAGATGCAAAACGAGCTAAATACTAATAAATTTTCAAGTTAGCCTACTCTGCCAATAGATGCCGCTGCTGTGAATTGGGGTACCGGGAGCGTCTCCTCTCGGAATTTTGGGAAGGGAACCCTCCCCCGTCCCTCTACGCCGCCCCAGTCGTGAAAAATCCGCCTCGGAAGGTTCATAAGGACCCCTACGGCGGAGGTTTGCACTCTCTGATTGTATATTTTTCTTATTACTATTACCTGTATTTTACAGATCTCTTAAATCTTTTTTATACTTATTGTTTTCCTTACGACTACAGTATTTTATATTATTTTTATGAACGTTACTAATAATGTCCTATTAATTGTATTAGAATAAAAGTTATAAATTACATACATATATTATATATTATATATTTATATGTAATTGTACATAAAATAGACTCTATTTATTGTAATTTTAAGAGGCTTCCTAGTTGCATTTCGTTACCATGAAAAAGCATTATTTATTTATTTTTCTATGGCAAAAGTTTTTATTTTATTCATAAAATACAATAATTATAAAATAAAAATAGATATAAAAAAGGTGGAAATTTATGTTTGGTAAAAACATAAATAACATTATAGTTTAAAATTAATATACCCCGTAAGACCTTAAAATTCTATTGACATTTAAACTAAAAACCTAGTAAAAGAAAAACAAATACATAATTTTCTTATAGTAAAAACTAAGATTCTTTTTTAAATTTCTTATAATTTTTTATAATTATTCTGATAGCTTTGGCGTAGTGCTGAGAAGTTGACAGGAAGTATTTGACGAGTACGGACGCGTTATCCCAAGATCCTCCACCGAGAGTCGGAATCTTTAGAGCAAAAGCTGTGTATCGAGCTGCCGCTGATATTAGGATTGCTCGGAGCTTGCTGCTTTCGATGATCTCTTCTCCAGTTAGCTTCAGGGATATATAAGCTTTGCAATTACTTATTGCAGCCCTGATTGCTCTTTCTTCGTTGGTCAAGTTCGGTCTCAACGGAAAACCGAATAGATGTATGCTCCCAAAAATTCCACCTCGAAGTCCACAATGTTCGATGCATTTAAAAGTACGAATTCTTTTAGGATATTCAAAGCAGGACAGTCGTAAAAACGCGTGCTTAATATCGTTGTATAGTCGTCCACAATCTTTGCAATGGTTTTTAAAACTGATTAAGTTTAGATATTTGCAGTTGAGAAGTAAACTTCTTGCCATCATTTATCCCTCTCAAGAAATGTAAGATCCTCTTCTCCCACACTTTAGGGAGATCAAAAAATTTCATTGATTTTTGGGTGGCATTCAAAGCATCGTTTGAGACTTTGTCTTTTTGAGGAAATTTTACACACCAAGGAGCCAGGGGAATATGGTTTTTGCTCCCCTCTGAAGTGGAAAATAAAATCTCCGGATACAAAAACAGACTGTTTTGATATATCAGAATATATAAGCGAGTTTTCTTCGAAGGCAATCTCCTCTAACTTTTCAGGCTGATAAGGAAGGTTTTTGAAGAAATATTTTTTTTCCAAATTTCGGCGGATTATATCGATAGTTGAATTAGATCGAAATGGGGTTGTTTTTTTCCATATTATCCTTTGGACAGCTGCCCAATCCATTGAATGCTTGGCAATATACTTGTTGGACAGTTCGCTACCAAACATTAGTCGAGTGAATATAATATAATCTGTCACATAACCCCGCCATTCTTTTGGTGGCTTTGAATACGCATCTCTTAGAACTTTTGTATAAATCTTTGGTAATATGTTCCGAAGCAACACCAGTCCTCCTCCTAGCTCAAATCTTTTTCTTTGTAAAGTGGGCAAATATCTATGATCAAAAAGCACTTTTTGCCATTGGCTTTCTTCTTCCAGGAGGCGCTCACCAACAGTTGGCAGGGCACTTGCAACATATATCATTTGCGATATTAGTTTCCAATTATATAAATCCACTCGTTTTTGTAGGTTGAAGCCTCTCCATGCTTGAACCCACTTGAATGCTTGCGCATTGAGCCTCAGAAAATTTGATATAGAAGGCTGTCCACATTCCCATTCTATGCCCAAAATATGACAGATTTCGAACTTTGCAGCCTCACACAAAAGGCAAATAGAGTCCAAAATAGAAATCTTTTCCAATTGATTTCCAGCCCCTTTCTTAATTTAAAAAAGACAATAGAACTTCAATCCTTTTAATAATTTGTTCCTAGGAGTTAGCATCCACCATTAGCGTCACATCGTCAGCGAAGAGATCTATAATATGTTATTTTTATTGGGCTTATTCAATAACTTTTCAAAAACTAAGAGATTCATTGATAGATTTATTCATATTGTCATTGTTTATTATAAATATTGCCTGTCGATTTCTTTTGTAATGTGTAGCTAAGCAGAATAAAATGGCACAAACAAAAAAAATAACTCAAGAAAATGGTACTTCTATTCTGTTTATCTTTAGGGCTCATCGTAACAAGCAAAACACATTTAACCAATTTAATGATCTGGAATAACGAGTAATTATGTATTGTTCTTTAAAATTTACAGGTATTATCAGTTTGAATATTAATTATTTGAAATGAATACACTACTATAATATATTAATAGATACAGAAATAAAAATTACTTTCCAAAACACTTTTCCCTCTAATTGATTTTTTCTATGTCTAAATTAAAAAGTTCGTGAAAAATGATCGTCTTTGGTGTTCTTAAGCTCTTATTAATTCGTTGAAAATAAAAAAAAATCATTTAATAGGTCATGCCTGGATACTCCTTTTCCCTCATATAATAGCTTGTTTTCCTAGAACTTTTAAAATATTAGTGAAAGAACTGCAATAGTATGTTATAAGTTGAATGTCAAATAAACAATACTAAAGTTGATCCAATTATCTTACGGAAATTCAGTATCGATTTATAGGACACTGTCTATATATAATACTAGTGAAAGCGTTGCCCATTGACTTTCCAATAATATTAGCTTCGACTTAAAATGAATATTAAAGAATAATTTTTTTGGGAATAATCATATAGTCTGACACTTATCTTTACACCTGAAAGTCATCCATGGAAATTTGTTCCAAAATATAACTTCCAAACTTTAGAAAATCGCAGAAAACATTTTTCGAAAAAATAAACTTCGCGAGAAATACTTTTCTTTGAGTTCCCATAACGAATAAAATACACTCAAGCCCCCAAAATTAATCACTGAAAATGTGTTCATGATATCTTAAATCGTATGAGGATAGATGGAAAACAAACGATTTCTTCATATATGTGTATATATATATATATATATATATATATAATATATAAAGAAGGGGATACGTTATCAACAAATCCATTTTTTTGTAGCCTGTGAGTTTTGAACGATAAAATTTGAACATGTAGTCGTGTAAATATTATAATATTTAGATTATATTCATTATTTCAATCGATTTCGAAGACTGACATTAAATATTCATTGATTATAATTTATCAAGGTTAAGTAATAGATAAAGATACCTATACGATAAAGATAATGAATTAGAGTCAAAATGACCCTTTGTTATTTATAATGCTATGTTGGGTCAAATCATTTTTATATTTTTTTGCCTATATTGGTCCTATGAGATCCATCTGTGAGGATATAAATACGTATTATGGTATTAAAATTAATCAATAAAACGCAAGACATTTATTTGCATATTTCGGTCGACTGACTTGTACCCTTGTTTAGGAATAAATAAGATATGTTATGTATTTTTAAGTGTTTCATTACTAAACATTTCAATGGTGACCATTATTTCCTTTACCATTTTTCTTACTACATAACTTCATATCTCTAAAATGGCAATACTTTCAATGGCCTAAAATAATAAGAATAAATAACTTATCAACAATATTAGCTTTCAGGAGTACGACCAAGGAGTCTCTACAGAAAGACAGCTTTTTCCAAAACTCGGTTACTGGGTTCCAGACGTCCTCTGTATCCCACTGACTCATTCACTTTGGCTTCTACCTATGTGAAGGGGAAGGGTTTCAGCACGTACCAAGACACACACACACACTCACACAACATTAATAATAATAAGACAGCAGACGGATACCCCCTCCTTTGAGAAAAGATAAGAAATGTAGTCATACATATTCATTGCCATGGGGGAAAACTGAGACGAAATATTCCTTTCCAGACGTCGAGTCTTAAAACGAGTGAGTGAAAGTCTGAGCTCAATAAAAAATCCTTTGAAGAAAAAAGTTGTATATGGACTATGGCTCTAAAGTTGTCTGAAATCTTCATATATGTATGTATACAGCAATCATTATATGTTTTTATTCTACTTACATAAATGATTGTTTCTTTAGGAAAAAGTAGTAAAAAATATGTACAAATATATGAGTAGGGAAGGAATACATACAGATTATACAGCTACTATGTAGACATAAACAAATATAATCCACATTTAAACAACATAATGTCTTCTGACCCAGTTAAATAGTTTTATTCAAACTTACTTCCTAATGGATATCATTACTCATCATTAATAAGATATAATTTCACTCTCGTTATAAAGTGACTTCCTTAACTGATCTATAACAACATCATAATTTTGATATTACAGTGATTAAAAATATTTTCCGTTTGTGTCAGAGATGAAATAGATTATTGAAATGATGGAAACTACATTAAGGGTTTTTTGTAAGTTCAATTTGTTATAAATACAAAGTAAAATATAAGATAATGTATAATTACAAACAAGAATAAATATCATGACTTAAAGACATACCTTAAGTGCAGTACTATAACAATTATTTCATCGAACAGAGAACTTTCAATGGATATAAAACAACATTAAAAAATTATTTTGGACGCAAAATAGATAGTATGAAATTTTTATTGACACAGTTCATAAAATATAATAAACATATAGGAAAAATATAAAGTGATGCTGAAACATAAATAAACATTTTAGTATAAAATTTAAGCATCACAGATGAAAAATATTTTTTAAATAATTATAAGTAAAACCGATAAAACATTTATAAATTAGAATAAAGGATGAAATTATGAATTATTTAAATCATCGAAATTTAAAAAAAGTCTTTTGATATGAGGGAGAAAGGGAAGGGAAATATCGACTTTCTTGGGCTCCATAAGTCCATGAATTATCCTTCGCAGCTTCTAATTATTTGCAATATTAAGATTTTAATAAAATGGATTAAGTTATAATAAGATGTGTCCAAGGTTTGAGCTATAGAAAGCAAAAAGTGAACAAGTTATTTATTTGTATAATCCCATATTCCGATGAAATGGACATTTAAAGGAGCTAAACAATAGATTAATAAAAAACAAATAGAGCTCAAAGAAAGACACTGCTTTTCTGTACGAGCTACTTGGAGACTCCAAAGCATTCATTTTACAGTGCACTCAAGCTACCAAAATTTTAAACTATCGGAGGAAAGTTTTTCATGAGTTTTAAAATCTACAAATTTTTAGGGAAAGATTTTATTTGCTTCAATGTCGTACACCATCAAGACACCATTTATTGTTTTTCTTTAAAAAAAAAACAATTTACATTTATGAATAGCGTACGAAAATTATACCTATACCCTTAAATTTCCTAGGATGTGGATAATTTTGTAATTGTGGTTTTTGTGTTTTATTCCGATTATTGAGTAATAGAGGTATGTTGTGAAGATATGTGTGAATAGGGACTCCTTTCCTTGACAGCAGACAAACTCACGCATTTCTCTATGATTTCATATTTCTATGAGTAAATCCATGCTATTTTATTCTCCAGAGTATAAGAAGATTCTAACGATTCTTAGGAACATGGATGAATACCTGTTTGGCTCATCCAGTAGAATAAGTGAACAATTGGTTAAAGTAATTGTTTTTTTCAAAGGTATGAGTTAAGATCGCTTATTCGATTCCAACTTGGATTGAAAACTCGATCTCAATTTTTACTATGAGATCAAACCCTCAAAGAAAGTAAGAAACAAAACGAGGCTATTTTGCATAATAATACGGAAACAGAACGATATTCATTCAGTTCCAAATATAAATATTTATATATTTGCTTATTCCAAAAGCTAATTATATCAATTGATCTATTTTATAATTTATATAGCTGGATAATTCATAGAAACGGATATATTTACTAATGAGTGCTGATTGTTTTTGTTATATGTGTTTATCGTGACGTCAGAGAAGTAGGCATCTGGCGACTGGACGAGGAGTCATTTAGTTCATTCAATAAATATGTAATTATAAACTGATCTGACTTAAATACGCATTTACATCAGAGATACTTAAATATTAAACAATTTCAAATATGCCAATAGAGTTATTTATCGGTTAGATGGAAAATCAGTGATTGTTTGGCAGTTATATAACTTTTTATCGAGGATATGGTACTAAGACATTAATAAGTTACCATAATTCATCATCTAATTCTATCTAATGTTTTTTGACTATTTTGGTTCAGTACAACAATAAGCCTGATAGCATTAAATTAAGCCTTCGAACATAGGATCTTTTCTATTATCATTGCTGTTATTTCTCTCCGGGAGTCGAACCTGCGCCTCATACGCCTGTTTGCATACAAGTTAAGATAACTAATAAACATCAAAAAATGAAAATAACATATTGTCAGAAATTTTTGAGGACAACATTTTAATGTGGAATCAGGAAACGACAGGTGTCCAAAAAAATCACCGGGCCAGGACTTTAATATATTCGTTGTTTCGTCATTCTGAAAGGAACGAAGTTTCTTTAGAATTTTTTTTTGTAATATTTTTAAAAATATTTAAAAAATCATTTGCTAAAAAAAACGTCATCACTTTCTTTTAGAAAATACATTTAAAAAGTAATGAGAACATTATTTTTCTAAAAAAAACATCGTCATTTTCAGAATAACGAAGGAACGAATATATTGAAACCTCAGCCCGGTCCCGGCGAAAAAAAGTGGGTCATTTCCTGATGTATAAGTATATATATATATGTGTATGTCAGTATATGTAAATGTATATATATACATTATATATATATATATATATTTATATATAGATATTATATATATATATATATACGAGTATATGTATATAAATGTATATATTATTTTTTTATCAACACATAATCATACTAACTTCGCATAAATTTGCTTATTACGCATTCATTTAGTGACAGTACTTATCCAAATGAAAGGGAATGAGCAATTTAAAATGAATGTACATTTAGAGGAGCATGACATGGCGTCACCAAGGTCACTCAAATCCAGGCCGGCATATTTTGCTATAATTTCGTATATTTGTGATGGTAACTACATTTTCATTATGAATCATGTTTCCTCTAATCGTATTTGGCTTGTATATTTGTTTGCTGGCATGGATCAGCAGATTACGTGATGGAACCATATTATAAAAAATAATATTTATGTAGATTATTGCATTCCATCTCTAAATGAAAGATAAATATACATGGCAAACAATGTTTATTAACTTTTAGCAGAGTTATGATAGCACGTCAATGTTATTATAAAAATCATAATTTCTTTAGTCGAAAATAAATAAATATAGTATACATAATCTTTGTTTTTCTCAAAATTTTAATATCAATTGCGAACATTTTGTAAAAAACCTTTTTTTGGCATATATTTTCTATAATTTATATGACTTCATTGCTTTGGTGGATTTAATACCAATTTATATATATCATGTCTCCAAAATGAAGAATAGTCTAACCAAATGAGTGAATGTCCTTCGAATCTCCCAAAAATCTCGACATATCTGTTAATTACAAGGCGAAGTCATTTGTTGATAGCTGCTCATAAAATAAATGAATCTTTCATAAGCTGCATAATATATTATTATTATTAATAATAATGAGTTAATAACATTTGGGTAATCAGGTTTTTGGAATAACGAGAGGAAAGAAGATCCTTGAAGTTCCTTTTTTCTGAAGGTGATCGTCTTAGTGAATAGTAGCTCAGCATCACCAACAAAAACCTACATATTCACAGATATGTACCCATGTGTGTGTGTGTGTGTTCATGTGGAACTTCCTCGTTCATGGAATTGAATAAATACATATATTTCATGGCCCTTGAGAAATGCAAAAAGGAAGAAAAGAAAAATATTAGAGTGCCTTTTTGTATCCTGAAGGTTGCCTAAAAAAAGTATCTTAAGCTTGCGTGCCTTATCTTTTAAGCAATAACCTCCTCATATTGCTTATAATTCATTCCTGATAGTAAATGTCGATTCTTTCAAATGATTAGAGTCTCATTTTTTCTCCCACAGTCCAGGGGGGGGGGGGGCAGAACTCATGTAAACAAAGAAGGATATTTCCAATAAAAAAAATGTGACGTCATCACAGCTACGATTTGCCTACGTATCTAATACCTCTAGGACAACTAAGCTAAGAACGTAAAGGCTCTCAAAGGAATAACGTCCGGAGGCTCCCTACCGCCACGAGCCACCCGGGACGCACAGCTTCAGCATCAGGGAGGAAGTGGAAGTCCTGAACACCGCACGGGACTCTGAGGCCTTTGGCTGGTAGCCTGCACGCATCTAGGAGCTCCGGAGCAACGTGGCCGTCCTCTGCAGCTCCGCCTCCGCCGGAGAGCTCCGGGTTTCAAATTTTTATTTCCTTTTGAAATTAATCACTGTTTTTAAATGTACCTTTGATTTTATTTAATAACAAATAGCTACTCTGACGTCATCTGTGACGTTTCAGTTTTTCTTTTCTAATCAGAGGAATCTAAACATTGCGTTCTGCGCATCTTGTATTATCTATTATCTTTGCCCACAGTCCATAAATAACTTACAAGCACAATTATGTAAATGTATATAAATGATGTTAATGCGTAATTAAACATTTTAGTTTAAATTTTAACATCAAATATGAACAAAAACTAAAGCGCAATTATTATAAAACAACTTGCTAGAATAAAAACATATATAAATATTCCTATTTAAAAACTTGGAATTTATTTAAAAGTTTTTTGATTAATATTCCATATGAGAGGGAGCATGAGGGGAAGTAACGAATTTCGCCGACTGCCAAACTCCACTTTCCATCGATGACAGAGGGGATCTTGAGGTCCAACGCTGCCTATCTAGAATGATCGCCCTTACCTCCCTCTGACTGATAGGAGGATGAGATGCTAACCCCTTAGCTTTAAGAGCTTTGATATTTAAAAGAGCACTATTAATTGCTCTAAACTTTTCCAAGACCGAACAGGATGATAGCTTTACAAATGTTATTTGCATCTGTAGTCGAAGGCATCTAACATTCAAACTGATGAACTGTTTAAGGATGGCTACTGTATGGCAATCTACAAAGGCGTGTAAAGTAGAGTTATAAAGTAACAGGTTTAAAAATCTGGAATGAAGAATGTTCATACATATTAAATGCTGTTATTGGGAGTTGGGGGTCGCCGGAAGTGGGAGGGTCTAGGGGCTATCCTTAATGGGCTATTGTTCTTTCCTACTTCATATTATCTTTATTTCTATGAAATGAAGTTATATTATTAAGGCTAAGGTAATATGTTGCTCCATTTGCAAATTATATTTCAACATATAAAGCTTTGTTTTTATAGTTATTTGGGATAATTTCGTTGTTCATGATATTTGATAGGTTTTTATAAAACAATAAAGATGGGACATTTTGAGTGTTTAATTGAGTTTATTTTCTTAAACGTAATATCAAAATACTAGTGAAGCCATAAATGAGCCGACCTCACCATCAAAAGGAATCTTTGAGCGTAACGTACAACTGGTTATTCCACCAAAGTTATAGTTAAATTAATTTATTTTATTTATATCATAGTTCGAGCCCCTTTAAGCTATTACAAAGAAATACATAAATGCAATACGATAGATATAAAACATATATAAAATTAAGATAATATAAATATAATAGATAACTCTTATTTCGAGAAACGGATCAAATTTTTGGAGAGGCGCCTCTATTTTAAGAGTGCATTTTTGCATTTTTTAAACGTACATAACTTTGTTGATTAAAGGCTGACATAAAATCAATTACTAAGCTACTCCAATATGTTATAAACTAAAGTTAAAAAGCAATTTATACACACTGATATTCTTTCCTTCAGGAGATTTGTTTTTTAACTGTACCTTGTGAGTTTTTAGTTGAACAATATTATAATATGCATTAGCTACTTCTATAGTTTTGAGATATAGAATGAAGAACTATAAATTGAAGTGTGTCTTTCGTATCGACACTAATAATAAAATAGGAATTCCCTGCGTTCATATGCCTTTATCCTTCAAAAGATTTCATTAGAAATCCCGGAAAATTTCATTACTTCAATGTTATTTTTTCCAGCCAAAACGTGTTTTTTCGAAATCCAAAAAATTACTAGGTGGGATTATGATCAAACTTCTGTGGATGACTTTGAGGTATGAAGTTATTTTTGGACCCTCTGTTTATTCCCAGAAAAATTCGTTTTGCATATGTTTATTTTATGAGGAAAAAACGTTTATACGATTTCTCAATAATGGCGTGTTCAATTTGAGCAAAATTTTATGTGGATGATTTTGGGTTACTAAGAAATATTTGAGTAGGATTCTGTAAAAAAAATATACTAATGAAAAATCGTTTACTTGATTCTGTGGTCCTCTGTACCTCCTAAGCACTTAGTTTTATATGATCAACTTTCCATTGGATAAATTTGAAGTGCCAAGGATTTTTTTTGAGTGGATATTCCTGGAAAATCCCTGGCAACACTAGTAGAACATTAACAAAGATTGTTTATACGATACTGTACCTATTTGATGGATTACTCGCTTGTAATACTTACTTTGATATTACATCCTCAAATGAAGGAATGAAGACTCCTTCTAAATAATTATGTTATTTTTAACAATGTATTAATAGCCCATCTGAATACCTAAAATATATTTTCCCCATAAGGCTATACTTTATTAATTTCTATAAAGATGTGAATATAATCAGTATAGTATATGCCATGAGGATCATTAGCTACACTTATAACTAGTCTTAAATAATATTTTAAAAATAAAAACCAATTAAATGAAATAAAATGCCAAGCATCGATTATATGGAGACGCTAGTCCAATGACCCTAGCTGCGGTCCTGGAAGCGTGAAGGGCCCTGGCCGACCTCAAGGCCTTATACATGTTCCACACCGAAATTGCGTGACATGCAAAGTATATAGACATAACAGACAGAAAGTTCGACTAAATCGATAAAACAAGAATCAAAAAACAATAAATAAAATCATAAAATATAGTAAAAAAGTAATTAAAAACACTTTCTAATTGAATAATTTTGAATGTAAAACATGAAGTTGTAGGTTGGAAATGGCAGATATGTTGTGATCATTGGAGCTTCTTTTGGTAAATAAAATTTGCTGGTTTTGGTGATGATTCAATTGATGACGGGCTCCATTTTACAAGTGTAACAAGCTGTAAAATGATCCTCGTTGGCTTATAAAAGTCGTATTGAAGACGAAGAATTTCTCCAGTTGCGGTATAAACTTCCTATAACTTGTAACAATCAATAAAAAGTTATCTGTCGTTTCCCTGTTATCCTGTCAAAATCCACAGAGGCTCTGTAGGCCATAGAAGAACTTTTCCCAAAATATATTTATATAGTAATATTGTTATAAATCAGTATACACGTGATAAACAAAAACTTTCGTCATCCTTGATTAATCCCTGAACTTTGAGCTTGACCTTCCCTTAAGAGCTGAAGGTCTTTTAGATCACACGCACTCCGAGCATGACCTTCCCGTATGCATATATCCTCAAATAATTATTTATTTGAATGAATATTATCATATGAAGGCTTCAGGAATAATTATATTGGCTAGCAAAAATGATAGATAAACACGAATCCTTGAAATTCCTTAGACAAAGCATCTGTACTTTAGTTTGAAGAATTTAATCGTGCAAAGAGAGTTCAAAGATTATTTATTTCAGCCCTTGTACTAAGATACTCTTAAATATATAAGAAAATAACTAATTTTACAGTTTCTCTGTAAAATTTCTTGATGAGAAATAAAGAAAAATAAAATAAAGTTATTTTTTAAGTCCCTATATTTCTTTTCGGTACTTTTATAAAAAGTTTATAAACATTCTTATTTTTGTGGACAAATATATTTTTTATGTTTTGCAGTAGAACAAATAACTATTTTTGCCATGCTCTCATCAGTAAATTTGTATAACAACTGGATATTCTCGACGCTTATGATAAGCAATTTTGGTGTATTTTTATTATTAGATATAGTTAAGCAAGCTTTACAACCAAAATTTACCTAAAACATTTTTCTGTGACATTCTATGCGAATATATGAATGTGAAACTTTTTTATAACTCGATATATTATATGTAGTTCAATGTGTAGCAGAAGGATAATTGATATTATATGTCATTGACAAGTATTTAACATCATGGCCTCTAATGTATCTTTTCATAACAGCATATTTGAAATTGTATACGTATGTATGTGCCAATATGTTTTGTCATGTCTTACGAAAAAATCCCCAAAATAGCCATCAATTACATTTTAAATACTGCTATATATTGAAGTAGCCGCACAAGGATCTCGAATATGGAAATATACACCCAAAATCGTAATACCACCCCAAAATAAATAATTGGCGTGGTATGTAAAGGGGCAGAATGATTTCTTTTCTTGACTCAAGTCCCTGTGAACAGTTATATTTGCGGCTATGAATTCAATGAACTCACAAAGGCCCCCGTATTTATTTAAGCTATAATTATATAGTATTTGGGGTACAAACACAAGATCGATCAAGTTTTAACAATCAAATAGTAGTTTTAAAGAGTCTAAATCCACGGTCATAGAGCCTTCAAATTTTTCTATTCATAATTATGGGATCGTTGGGGTTACCTTTCCAGAGACTCTTGGTCACAACCACCATAATTGTTGGAGGTTCAAATCAAAGCTGATGTAAGATAATAGATTATTTGAGGGACAAATTCTTTGACATTGACAGTGGGCATGAACTCTTAATGTCCTATGATCGTAGATGGTAATACCATAATATATCTATTATTTATTTATGAATATATGTATGTATAAATAATTTTATTTATATGTAAATTAAATTTATACTTCATGTGTATTTTATATTATTATTTTAACACTTTATGGCTTTTAAATGCTTTATCAACTAATAACGAATTATAAATGCAAAATAACTGATAGATAATGGTTCATAGTCAAAAGATCAAAAAAATCAGTGTACTAAATGTAAAGCTCTATTCCTTATACGTGGAAATTATAGAGTAAAACCTCTACTTAGATATAACTAAATTATGCGGCAAGTATGCATTACGTGCATATTAATATTCAAATATGTCAATGTGTCAGACTTTGTTGCTCAAGTCATGAATCACAAGAGTATGACGTTTATATTCTTCTGAGTGTCTTCTTTCGTTTAATTAAAGGGGCCGTAAGGAGGTCAAATGCATGGCATACATTTTTTGAAACTAAGAGAATGAAGCAACAATCTTGGAATGAAATATAATACTCGGATTCGTAAAAAGTGTTACAAGAAGTTGCAATGCAAATGTAAGCTATTTTCATATAAGTAGATATGTGTAAAAAACAAATTTATATACTTGTGGTGATCTCAGGCACAATATCCATTGAAAGGAGTAAAATGTAGACAATAAAAGTGCAATAACTTTGTATAAGTAACACAAATTATCAGCGTCGACAACATGGTTTTGGAGCGGCTTCTAGTAATTTTATCGCGTGTAATAGGTCCACAAAGTAAAAAATACATAGTGCGGAAAATGCTTCACTACAAAAAGTTTGCGACAAAAATACCCACAAGATAAGAAGAACGATCCAATGCTTTACTACAAAAAAGCTTAGTGACAAAAATAACCAGAGAAAAGAAGAAAGAGGAAATGATTGGACTATAAAAGAGCCAGCGAGGTAAATACCGACAACAAAAAAACGACTATAAAAGGTCCACGACAAATTTACGCATGATGAAATTTCGGTAAACCCTTTGAAGCAATTAAAACAAATTAAAAATAGGGTTTAACACATTGTCAACATACAAATTGAATGACTGCATTCTTTGCTAAATAACAGCCACATGCATGTTCTAAATATGCAACAGCCAATTCGATTGTATCATAGGATATTTTTGTTATAGTTAATAACTTTGTTCATGTACTTTTAAGTATTTACTGAAAAAACAATCAATGAACACCCCAAAACTATTTTTGAGGCAATGAAAGCAATATTTGAAAATACAAATCTTTTTTACATGAAGGAGTTATTAAATAGTGTCATTATAATTATTCTTCTTGAAAAAACAGGATGAACATAAAACAAAATTAGTTTCATAAAAACATTAGTAGGTGTGATATAAATGTAAAAGCATAACTTCATTTGTTTGTCTAATGTTCTTTCATATTCCAAATATTGATTGTTTATGTTGATAATAAAAAAGGCACAAATTGGCTCGTAGTTTTGAACGAATCTAATTAATCCGAAAAACAAAAGTGTAAATGAGAAATTTAAGCCTTATATTGTCCATACAAATGAAAACTCCAAAAAACAATCGAAAAGAATGACATAATTTTTAATGATGATTAAAAAGTACTGTCAAGAATAAACTCAGTCAGGGTGCATAAACGCAGCTTTTTGCAATTAATTCTGAATACTACTTTTACAACAACAAAATATATTCCAGTACACAATTACATATCACCAAACACCATAAAAAGTATATTTGTTAATGGAAGTTTACAAACAAAAATTCTTTCATCTGGCGGTAAGTATTTATTAAAATACTTTATTACTATAACATATGAATCTATTGAACGATGAACTGTCCTTAGCTGTGGTTTGAGTTCCGATCTAACACATGACATTTTCGTACACAGACATATAAATATTATGTTATTGTGGGATTGAATATTTGATGAGATATTAAATCAGCTACTAAGTTTAAAACGATCATGTTTTGCCCTTTTAGGTAAGTTTTTCACCGGATCCAAGAAAATATTAATATGACAACGTCAAAATACAAAATGTGAAAGTGTTTTTTGTTATACTAATACGCTTTGGGCAATATCAAATATCAGTTGACTATATTTACATTCATTAAATATGTCGATTATGAACAATTATTACCTTATTTTTATTTAAGGATATAATATATATATATTTAGACTATATATAATATATTTATGTATATATATATATATATTATATACCGGGGCGTGGCCTAATTCCGTGGATGTGATTTTGAACGGCTAGAACTCTTAAATACTTAACAATGGACAAATTATAATTTAAGAGAAGTTGCATGAGGGTATCTTAGATATTTTCTGTTTTTTACCGTTGTTGCTAGGTTACTTCAGACCAAAACAAACAACAGTTGGTGATTAAGGTTAAAAATGGAGGCTTTCCTTAAGAAAAAGCAGAGATAATTGAGGCTGAAGACAAGCAAGGACATAGCCATGAGGTTTTTCATAAACGTGAAGAAGTTTACAAGGTCAGGGACATGATGAACAATGGAGATACCAGTTTCAAGACAAAAAAACAGACAGGAAGCCAACGACAACTCGACCTTTAGCAAAAAATGAAACAACCAGGGCACTCATCGCACAAGACCAATCAAGTCCATTAGTGATGCTCTCCGGGGATGGAGGGGCCCAAAAACACCAATAAGAGAGCTCTTGAAGAAGGACTTGGGTCTGAAAAGCTGGTTAAGACGAGGGTTGCAGATGTTAACCTCTAGTCAAATGAAAAGAGGGTGGATAGATGACGAAAAATCAAAATTTTATAAAGAATGAAGTAAGGGACGAATTATTGTCTTCAGTGATGAGAAGACATTTTCTGTGGACAAATACACCAACAGGCGAAATGGCAGGTACATCAGCACCTCACAAAGAATGTGACCCTGAGATCAGGTTCGTGCAAGGTCCAAGCACCCCAAAAGGCGATGATGCTAGGCTTCGTGGGCTCAGATGGTAAGGCTTTCTCCAATTTGGTTTGTGGGTCTGTCAATGCCACCACGTAACAGAAGGCCCTTGTAAAGCATGTCTCGCTGTCCTAACGGCCACCTACGAGAATAATGGGTACATTGGATCTAAGATGGGGCCCTGCCCACCGCAACAAGGCCATCCGAAGTACCTCGAGAACAAACTGGCATCCAAGGGATTCTGTCCAAGAAATGTGGACTGTCCTTCGTCGAGAACCTGCACCCCTGGATTTCTCAATCTGGCAGCACATTGAGAACAAGGTTTGGAGTTACCACAGCAACATCAGTGACCTGAAAGTACTGTCAATGATGTCTGGGCTGCCATGGATGAGACCTACATCAGGAAGTTCTGACTCTGCGTCAGGAAGCGCCTCAACCTCTGCATGATGCTGAAGGGTCCATTTTCGAGAAATGAACCTTAAATTGTAATAGTTTCAAATGATATTATGTAATATAAAGCTACTTGCCCAGAAAAAACGTCGGGACACCTTTTGTGTTGCGCAAAAAAAAGTCCGCGGAATTACCACGCACCCGGGTATATATATATATATATATATATACTATATAGATAATATATATATA
>CP045894.1:29759165-29781170 GCA_013387185.1 Caligus rogercresseyi | reverse complement strand
AAATATCACTAATTTAAATCTATTTTAAAAGGGATTGCTTATTAAGAGTATAAGTTAAAAAGTGAAGTATGATGACTATGGTATCAATTGTAGAATTTAATAACTAATAATAACCTTTTTGTTTGTCTTTCTGGGAAAACCGAAAACAAGTTACCATTGCTGTTTGTAGTTGAATGTCTGAAACATGTTTGAAACAATAGCTCCTGATACAAAATGTTTTGTTATGTTTTTTTGGTAATGTAATTTTTTTAAATACAGAAACTGAATTTTGAACCGGTATAGTTGTGCATAGGAAATCATAAGGGTTTCAGCTTTAAGGGATGCTCTTTTATATATTAAACAAATAAGTTGTATGTATTTATTTTATATATATATATGTATATATATATATTTGAAAGTTCACTTTATGACCTTTAAATTAAATTATGGTTATTCCTTCCTGGAAGGAACTTTGTAAGATTTTATTTAATTCAATTAAAAGGGCGATAAACTCAGTGTGAGAAATTGCAATGAATAACTTGAATGGGAGGTGTTGACCCATTTTAAAGACAGTGAACTCTATAATCCTTTTTCATGACCTCTCTCTTTCTCTCTCTCTGTCCTATTATTGTGACTCCTATAATTATTAATTCTTCATTTATAAAAAGTAAGAAAAATAATTGTTCTTCGAAGATGTCACTGGAATAATTTTACTCAGCCTTTAAACATCAAACCTGAGAAATAAAAGGTTTTTTTTAGAAATATATAAATTTTCTCCACATTTGATAGTGGACTAATTTAAATAAATTATACTTTCTCATGATAATATAATACCAAAATTAATATATCTATTTTGTCACCAATGCTTTTTTACGAAAGCAAAAAAAGGTAGTTATGAGTTGTTTCAGTATAGAAAAAACCCAATTCATATAAAATAATAAAACATTCACTACAAAAAAAAAAAATATCTACCCCTGTATTGTATATTTTATTTAGCCAATATAATTAAATGTTTCTTAAATTAACCAAGATGCGTTAGCTTTTTTATATAGTTACGTTGTTCTTAAAAAACTGGTTTTAAATTGAATACAATATTAATTGTATTCTGTTGACGTTAACTCAGCATTATATTTTAAACAATAATGTTTATTTAAATGCACATCAAAATAAATCATCTCCAAAGGAATAATATAATAAAAAGCTGAACGATGTTTGAACATAAATTTCTTCTCAATAACCTACAATTCCTATCATTCAATTGATATTTTTGGTCACAAGGTAATTGTGAACTATATTGAAATGAATCTCCGTTTTTTATAGTTCTCATTATTTGTAACTCGTATAAAGGCCGAGTTGTCAACAATTAAAAAGAGAGTCTAAACTACAATTCATCAATAGCTAAGGAAATGGGATCTTGAAAGTAGTAGCTTAGCTGCTTATTGTTTTTTTTTGTATGTATTAAAACTTTCAGAATTACATTCTCCAATATATTTACAAGTCAACCAAACTAAAAAATAGTTAAAGAATTTTTTTTTGTCTATGGATTGAGTAGACTGTTCATTTTAACTACCTTAACTAGGCCTCACGATAAAGACTTCTGCCTTCATTCTCCTCATCTTAGTTTTCTACTTGAAAAGTAATATGTTTTGATAAATAAAAAAAGCTGCACGTCCCAATAATAAGGTAATACGTATATCTCGTACGCCTTTTGCATTTACTTGCAATATATTTTGAAGGGATGGAGTTTTATTAAAAAAAGTTCAAAATATATTTAAGAATAATACTTATATACACTTTCAATATCCTTATTTTTAATGGTCTACATGATTTGAATATATAAAATGATCAAGTCCCAGATAAAATCACTTGCTTTTCGACTATATTGTCTGAAAATATGTACCGTTATTATAGCATTAAAATGAACTCATTGAACCTAGGATATTTTCAATTGAAAGATTCGAACTTGTTTTCTCAAACCTAAGGAATTGAACACGCTTACACTCTACTGACGCGCTCCTCCATGGATTTAATCTACCCACGTCTTTGATGATGGTCAATTGTACACGAAGTACCCTCTACCAGAGCCTCAGTTTATATCCGAAAAGGCTGATAGACTTTTGCAAAGTTAAATAAAATATAATTGGATATGAAATCATTCATCTAACATGATCCAGCATGCCATCTACCTTTGTGATAGTTATGAACAGTTTGTGGTTGTGGAAGGGGAATTGAATTATATATATTTTAATAGGGCGACACACTGAGCCAAAAATAACAAAACTTTATAGAAAATTTGAGAAAACTACATAAGTTTTTATCTTTATTGGGGAGGACATTTATATAATTACTATTATTTTATTTTGGCATGAAGAATGATACTACTGATATCGAGTCAATTCAAAGAATGCTGAGAGTAATATTATGTTTTTTAAACATGAAAATAATTTCAATTCCATGAATTTGTCTTTAAATTTCAAATGACCAGCATTGATTACCTTAAATAACAAAAAAATTATATCATAAAATATGTTTAAGTAAAAATGATTACCTTTTATGTATAAAAATGAGGATAAATTTTGTCGTAGAGGCAAAACCTCCTAAAAAATGCTGTAAACTCTATTGGTTGTGAATCTAATATCTAGTTCTACTATCACATTTATAAACTATTTATATTTTTAGTTTTTTAGAGATACATTCGCTTCCCCCAAATTGATGAGACTATGCAACCGCTTAGCCACAGGATATCCCGTCAGAGAAGATGATCTGAGAGATGATATCGGAACAGCTCTTCTGCTCTTAGAATCAAGATTACAGGGACTTTGGTAGAGCATTGGCACTTTGCTTTGGATCTTGTGAAATTAATACATTTTGTTCGAAGAATGCAAAGCAACTTTTGCTTTTATACAAAAGATTATAGTTTTTAATTTTTCGTTCTAAAAACTTCATTTTTAGAACTTTAAGGGCATAAGAAACATCTTTGCATTCACCCTTTTTATCATGCACAAATATTTAATACCTACAAAAGCAGGTAAAGAAGAATGCTGCTGAAAGGAAGCATTATTCTTCTTTTTTCATAGAACAGTGATGATGTGAAGCCTGAGCTGAGAATAGAGCAGCGTCATCCAGTTATATTATGGTGGTCATGTAGGGGTAGTCGCTGGGTATATTCATTTATGCATAGCTTATTTGAGTGGTTTTAAGGTAGCTGCTCTGCATACCATGATTTTTCAGGGGGACTTTAATTTGATTAAATATATATGTAAGATGTTTTTGGAGATCTTCATTCTAGATATGGATTATTAACAATTTGATTATTTTAGCAGAGACTTTGTATGGAAGCCCTCAACAAAGACACATTTGATCAAAGACTAATAGATATTGTATTATTGAAATGTATTACTTTATTATTTATTGACATAATGTATAATATGATCTATTTAAAGTAAATATTCTTAATCATAATGTTTGCTCAATATTCTAGGTAAGAAGTTATATATTTTTTCTTATTTTCAATCACATTAACTGTTAAAAAAGACAAATTAAATAAATTAATGTTTTTATATATTTTTTCATAACCAATAAAAATATAATTAAAACACTTATAGTCGAAGGGCTAACCTTGTATACTCCAATACTACTGGCAGAACTGAGAACGATTCTCATCGCGCTAACGGCACGATGCACCATATGAAAATTCCCAGTCTACAGAACGATTCGTGGACTATGGCTTCAAAGGAATAAAGTATTTCCTATCATGCTCCACAATATCTACAAAAATAATAATATTTTTGAAGGTTTTTAAGAGCAGCTAAACTATGTAATAGTTTTTCTGGTATATTATTTCGGTGTTATATTTTGTCACATTTATGTATGGAATTTTAAAATAATTCATTGTTGTTAGTTGATGGTAATATGTTTTTAAAGTGCTACTATGTTATCTATATGCCAATGATATTTTATTGAATATCTTCTCCCCCATAGCGAACACTTTAAACTACAATGTCTATTAATGTCGTTACTAGATATTTGCTCTGGTTCTTACATATATATAATTTGTTTTTCGATTTTCATAATATATCAACTGGTATTAAACAAACTTTTGTAATGCGTTTCTTTTTGTTAAACATAATTTCTATAATTTAAATATATATATTGTAGTAAACATTGAAATGTGTGAATTTAAATTTAAAAATAAACAAATTTATCAATCACACACAGCTACATTGTTATATAACCCTGTCACCAAAAGAGAACTATTTTGTTGTTTTCACAATTTTATCATCTCTTTTCAGCTTACATCGATAGTTTACCATTTATATGTGTAAGTATGTTTGAGTAAAGATGCAATCATTTCTTTCATGGGTTATATTTTTTAAAATTTTCATAAGTGAATTCATGTTTAGATGACAATAAAAATTATATAAAATATTATATAGAAATACAACATTTTCCTGTTATTTTGAATTTGAAACGATATAGAACATTTTAAAAGTAGGTTCCATACTTTCATGGGCAATGGGTGAAAATGTGAATTCTATACAAAATAATACTACTCTTCAATTTATATTTTCATTAATTAAATCTAATTCTACGTTTACATATCTAGATATTTCCAGAATTATATATATATATACTATAAATATATATATATATATATATATATATATATATATATATATATGTGTGTGTGTGTGTGTAATACTAAACTAAAAAAAGTGCATTTAATATATGTCAATTGGATTTCAAATATGAAAAATGTGACGAAAGTAGAAGATTGGAGTTAGGCTCACTTCAATAATACTGATTCGTATTAATCTTTACCTATTGGACGGAGTCGAATCTGCTCCCTTAATATTAAAAGTCGAACATTCTCCATGATGCTAATTCCTTCCCTAATTTAACTCAATCATATGTTTTAATCAATGCACATTCACCTTTTAATTAACTGCATTTTTCTAAAATAACGGCCACTTTTCGACCCTGACGTTAATTTCACTACCTCCCTCAAGTAAAGATTCTTGCGTAATGAGGAAGGGGTCAATGCTTAGTCATAAAAACAATTTCCTTGAAGCTTTTTATGATCTAACGAATGGTTATACTAATTATATGCTTTTACATTTATACACCCAGAGACTCACACATAAAAAAACCCCTTTGTTAGTTATACATATATATCCTCCTCCCCTCTTCAACGTCAACAAGTAAATCAAGAGGACGACCAAGGGTTAAAAGACATAAAAAATTGATTTTCTTATGAGTATATGTACATTTGTGACTTCGTTTGTACTGCTTCTTCATGGCTTGCCTTAATGTTGGCTACTTCTTCTTCTATGCTTGTGAAGTGAAACAGGTAGAAAAGCCTCTTTTATAGATATTTTAACAGAATAAAAACACTATTGCAACCCCCTTCTCAACCCTTTATTTTGGTTGAATAGTATATACTTGTGATCCGTCGCTTAGAATAAAATTAGTTTTTTATAATTATTTACACAAACATCACACACACAAAAAAATGAGTAAAAAAAGGTTGTACATATTTAAAAGTTAAAATATTTCATAAAACAGATGACTGATATGAATTACAGGAGTAGGCAATTATTAGCTGTGTTTTGTAATGCAACTTCTGATGAAGTCATGGGCAATGACTACGTTAAAATATTATATATTTCTTCTACCGTTTGTATCTTTTTCCTCTTCGATTATGCCTTCTTATTTAGCTTATTTTGAAAAATACACTACTTCAAGAGAAATTGATTATTTCGAAATACAAACATTGTTAAAATAAATACGTGTGGCGCCTCTATGTTCTAAGAAGTTAAATTGCTTGTCAGGAGGTACAATAATAACAAAACGTGAACCCTTTTAAAAGTTCGTTAGTTCATATTATTTCATTGCACTCCCCCCCCCCCTCTTTTACAAGGCTAAAAGCCTTTTTGTTTTCAAGGTTACTCTGTAAGCATACATACTACTAATACTTTAAATAGTATGCGATTGCAAGGGCACACGGCTGATAAGGAGGACCAAGGACACCTAGTGTAGTAGGTACATACCTACTAGGTAGGGAGGCTCTCTTCATTTTTTTGGTGATGCAATAATACTGTGAATCTGCAAATAGTAGTAAGAGCACAAGGGACGAGGAATGACTCCCTTCCTCGTGTAATAGGCCTCTCTTATCTCTTAAGCCTTCTCTACATAATATGCATATTTATTTTTGTCCTACCTCACTTGGATCATAGGAATGTTATAGGAACAGGGATTTTCATACCACTGATAACGAAGGTTTCTTGTGGACTGCAATTTGATTGGTTGTGAGGAATTAATGTTTATCAACAACAAAAGAAGAAGGCTGTGTATTTGAAGATAGACCTCAACCTAAGGGATAACTTTTAGCTCATGCAGATACATGTTATTTCTAAACAAGTATGATAGCTATTATTTGGAACATAGCTTATTAATCGGCGTAACTTTCGTTCATAAGCCAAATTAAAATACTTAATGAATATCACTCTAAGTAATGTATGACTAAAAAAAACAGTACTTATATTAGTTCTATCATTTGTACCCCATAGAAAATGCAAAAGTTCTATTCTTTATTGTGGTTGCATTGAGTTGCATCTGTAGGGATATGAATAAGCGTTATGTTTTTAAAGTTACTCTATTAATGTTGGATGCTCCTTTCAATGAGTTTGAACATTAATGTTGACCTTCCCCTCTCAGGAGGTGACTCCATGTGATCTTTGGGAGTTTCGATACCTTCTAAAGATTGCCCTTCCTTCTAGATAAATTTTGATGCTTTCACGTGTACCTAAATCCACTTTCCCTCTCTGATGCTTCTGATATCAGCCTTTTTGTCAATGCTTTGTTCTCAGTATCCACGCTGACGAAATACCCAGTTTGGAGTATGGAGTCAATCATGGGATATAAAGATTATTTTTCCTTACTCAAGGCTCGACTCTGTTAATTATTCACCTATGTTTTAAAGTAGCAATTTCTTAACTATAGGAAAGTCCAAGACAATAGTTTATGATAGTCAATAATCTCATATTTAGTAAGGAGTTGACCGTCTAAATAATACATGCATAGAAACCCTATTATAGTCAGACACTGAAATATGGTCATCTTTGTGTCAGCTGACTTCCCGCCAATTTAATTAGGATCTATTATGGCTGCCAAAGCTGACTAGTTTTTAAAATTCTTCCTTGAGATCCCCCAAAATTTAATTTATTTTGAACAAAGAGCTACACCCAATCAAGTTGATTATGAATAGTTCGCTCAGAAGTATTTATTAATGGAAAATGCATGACATACAAGATTCATGTCTTTATTTGTAAACCTGGAAATAAGAAGCGGTGTCCAATTGTGTCAGGCTCTTTTTCAGTATTAAGCTTATATATCTTAGTGAGTTAAAGCAACAAATGAGAGGCTTTTAACGAACGTGATTGCTCGAAAGGAAAGAAGAGTGAAAAATATATGATAGTTCGCATTATGAAATGAAGCATCACTTCACTTGAGGTTGAACATCAGTTCAGAGAGATAATATCATCCTTAAGAAAACAAATTCTTTTTCGTCTCATGTGCCTCCATCCATGACATTTGAAAATCCTTTGCCATACTCAATATCATCTATTAGTATCAATTAATTAAACAACTCTTCATATTCTATTATAATGAATGTTTATTTTATTTGATTATATCCGATAAAATATTTGTAAATCATTACTTTTACTATAGACGTACTTTTACGTAGAAAAAGAAAGAAAAAGTGTCAAAACAATGTTTATTAGTGATTTGGGAGAACCAAAAACTATAGATCTGAGTGAGGTAAAGCAACTGATGTTCATGATACAAAAAAATGCGTGCAAAAATGAAGAAAACTCCCTTCTTTTTCCCCTCCAAGAGGGCGCGTCAGTACGACAACAACAACAACACAAGAGAGCTCAGTTGTTGTTTTGACTACCGTTGTTCTTTTGCAAACATGAATGGAAGAAGAGAAAATGTCTTGGGGCGATGAAAGTTTTTTTTTCTTCTTCTTCTAGAAGAATAAAAAGGTGAATGAATTCTCACATCAGCAACCAGGAAAGAATTAGTAAGAAAGTAAAACAACACCCTACCATGGAAGCGGTGCGTCTTGTGTATTTCAAGAAATACCTTCTTCTTACTTGAGAGGCCAAAGAGGTACCTACAACAACCTCTTAAAGAGTGGTGATGCTATTCAGAGACATAATAATAAGAGAGTTTTTTCTGTGAATACTTATTCAATTCGTTAGCCCTGCTCTCATTTGGATAATTGTAATATGCATAAAGTAGAAATTGTGAAGGAGGGAAGAATGCTAAGAACTAAAACATATAAACTTATTATGTCAAGAATAATCCTTTTAATAGTATTATTTTTCCTTTGTTGAAGTCCTTCTTGTGTGAGTAGCCTCGTCATTTGTAGGGGGTTACATTTTAAAGGATTTAAAAGCTCTTCATGTAATATTATACTATGCCTAATAAGTATACTGTAGATAAAGTATGTTAAAGTTAAAATTCGTCGGTAGCGTCAAGCTGGCTATACCACAAGTTCTCTTCAAATAAGAATGTAAGGTTCTACTAATTGTGGGCTCAAAGATCTCAAAATAGAGTTTATTGTCGAATTAAACAAAACTGCTCTTTGTTGTACATTTTACAGGGATTTATATTTGTAAATGAATTTAAAACTTCCATAGGATATTGTTGGGGTTCCCAATAATGAACATTTTTTAATGACCATAAGGTAAGCTCGAACATTACAGTTTTACATATTATAATTTTTTCTTTGTAAGTTATAATATTTAAATATGTGTAGGTGGACTTAACCTGTCGATAATAATTAATACTCAATAATGCGGGCACATATATTGAATTTTAAGCGACATCTCATAAAAACTTGAAAAATGTGTACTTATGATAATGGGAACAATGGCCCAATGCTTCGTGTCATGGTCCGATCTCTTTATCTCTTGCTGTGTCTTTTTTAAAGTTGCGTTGACTTTAATAGCCACAAAATATTTCCAAAAAAATAATTTGAAGTTCATATTCCTGTGCAATATTTACTTACTTATCTCTACTAATATGTTATTTTTGGGATCAGCCATTTTGGACTTAAAGATATAGAAAATGATCCTTCATTTAATTAAAAACACTCTATTCCACAAAGGTGATTTCAAAATGAAACAATGTCTCAAAGAATAGTAATATGCAAGTTCTTTTTTTTCACTTACACAACATATCTTGTTTAAGTTGAAAGTTCTACTTATCGCGTTCTTTTGAGAATTCAAACATTTATTACTTGAGCTAGACTGCCCTCAAGTCAAACCAGTACGTGTCGGTAGTGATCTATTAAGAGCTACTATCGGTATTACTAATAATATATTTAAAATGAATCCAATCCACCTTTCTAGTAATTTATGTGATAGTTCCATTCAAGTTTATTATTGTATGATAAAGAACAAATTTGGTTCTTTTATATCAAATTTCAAAATATTCAGTTTCAGTACACAAAGATCGGAAGAAATCCAAAAGATCAATATGATACGTCTAGCGATACTAGCATAAAAACTCCTCTTTGCCGTGAGTTGCTTAATTACTCCTTTAATACATAGATAATAAAAAAACATGTTATCCCAAATAATGTCTCATATGATAGCCTTATTTTAAATGCATCTACATAGTACTAATTTTAGAATATTCACGTAACGTTGTCAAATACTTGACTTCTCTGTATTTTCCGTCTTCCCTCCACATGTCATCATTCCAAAGATCGATGAACTTAATTCTTAACCTGATAATGAACAATTGACGTTATATGTAGACCCTCTGCAATCTTGCAAGATATAATATTATATGAATACATACAAAATACTGCTGACCTCGTCAACATACGTTTATAACCCTTATGTCTACATCATATTGCATTTGAATGTTCGTTAGGCCCTCTATGTTTTTGATGGAAGCTCTTGTTCTAATTCAAACTATGAATTATTTTAATTAGATTCCTTATTAGTACTTATTCTTATAAGTAATAGTGTAAATAATAATCATAAAGGATGTATTGTCAACATGGCGATACCGTTGATGTTTAGTGCCAGGAGATTTATTTTTGATATAATATCCTTTATTCCTTTCCACTCCTTAAATGTACGAATGCCCCAAAAATATGATTATATTCCGCATATGGACCTCTCATAGATACTTTTTCGGCACGCTAAATGTTAGGGTTTTAAACAACAACGTCTGGTTGGTCCTTTTTGATAATTTTATCTTACTACCACAGAAATATGAATTCTTGAATTAAAAATTAAAACCGTATATATTTTTCCTATGGGTATCTTTATAGAAAATACGATTAAAAAACAAATATATATTCAGATAACCCCATACGTATATGTACATATATCTATATATATATATCATATATATATATATATATATATATATATATATATATATATATACACAATTACAAACACGCCAACGGACTTTAAAGTACCCAGAGAACGAGTTTCATGTCATCAATTGATATTGAAAAACTATTTCATAATGAAAGAATCAAAATACCATTCATTCGGCTTTTATATTGGTAGTGTGACTTCAGAGAGTATGTGAGATAACTTTTTGTTGGGCAAACTTATAAAATGATATATTTAACTATAATAAATAAAACGATACTGAAAGTGTTTCGTTTCGGGCGGCAACAATAAAAATTGGATTACAGCATGCTATTACGCTTCAATAACAACTGTAGTCTATAATAAATAATCTCTTTTTCGACCTTTTAGTCTTTTAGATGTTTGGATATTCCATATCTCTTTTTTATTCCAATCCTCTAAGGAATCTACAAGACTTAAGCCCATCATTCGAAATAAATTGCCAATACTTCATCTTATACGCTAATAAAGGTCATGGCTCAAGTTGCCCCCAAAATATGAAACCACAAGACGTTTACCATTTCCATGAATATAAAATTTTGCAACCATATTTATTTAGCATATTTTATAAATTTTTCCCACATATTTCATGCGTTTTTTAGCCTCGCAGATTGACAAATGGAGAGATGAAGATGACAGTAAACCGTTGCAATTTTTTTACACATAACGCACGTGGGCACTTCTTCTTTCAGAACGCAGAAAAAGTTATAACGATAATTTAGTTAAAAATTTGTACGAGTTTCTTAGAGAAAAGTATGCTGAAAACCATTATGTACGAATAAACTGAAAACAATCAATTAAAAGCAGTTTTTTACTGTGTAACTACTTAAACAGTGTACATAATAGCACTGTGACCATACCTAAATGCTGAATAGCGGCATTTTCTCTTTTTTTTTTCATTTTTTACTGAATAATAAATACGTGAAATAACAATTTACCACTATTATTTACGTATTCACCTTTTTCTCATTCGATTTCTTCAAGATATTTATAAAAAGAATATCCCCTATTTTTTGCGTATTCTGTATTTTCCCCTGCATATTTATACTTTTTTTGTTCCAGATTTTCGAGCTTTGAAAGCTTTTTTAAAGTCGGGATTTGTCCAGTGCAAGTTATGAAAGAAGACAGAAAATAGTCTATTCGGTAAATGAACAATAAAACGTGTTGTTTGAAAGATGATCCAAACGAATATTTAAAAATGCATACTCATTATGAAACGAGAGAATAAATTATAAAGTTGAATTTTATTCTCCGTTAAATAAAGGAAAAGTTTTTGTCCTACCCAGTGTTTTAAAATCAATAATAATGTTGCGTCATGATCATATAGATAATAAACCTGATGACGACTTTTATTCTTTTAAATCTATACAAATAATATTCTAAGAAAAAAATGCATTGTTATTTCACAAGAAGATGCTTTTTTATACAAATCAATGAAGCTTTTTGTAGGTTCAATTACCTACATATAATGCTACTCTCCTCCACGATTCATTTAAAATATTGGTAAACCTTTAGAAGCTTTTTTGTTCTTATTTGATAGCAAGGGTTTTTGGTAATTAAAAGCCTTATCTAAGTAAAAATTATCTTAATGTTCCTAGTGGTTCATATTAAAAATTGTTATTTTTGATATTTTTATAATCGGAACTTGAATAGTTTAGGAAGGAAAGCTACTCGAAACGCCACAATATGTCATTGATATTAAGATCCACGGTTCCTCTAATTTTTGAATAATTGTTGTTTATTTACAAAATGGTATTGTATCCGAGAGATCTAATGATTTACATGCAGTTTCTCTCAAATTATCTAACAATTGACAAGTAACTTTTTTATACTTTAATAATAAACCTTATGAATAATAAATAAATGCCATTATAAATTATCAAATAATAAAAGAATAATAAGCCATTAAAATAAAGTACAATGAATAAATTTACAAGTTCCATAAAACAACTTTGATTAAAATCCCAACATGTATTGAATATTTCTAATACTCTGAAATGTACTCTTTTCCTAAGACTGCAAATAATATAATTAAAAGATCAGAGGAATGACTCCAATTTCTTTCAAAACAAAAAAATATATTCCAGACGACATGACTGCATGCTCATCAAATGTCGGCCTTGAATCAGCAGTATCTGGTTTCCCTCCCTGCTATGATTACTGCAAGTGCCTACTGCCGTAGTTTTCATTCAGACCAAAGTTTACTGAAACAGCGGATTTGTTCAATTGAGGCGTCATAACTATGATTTAGCAAAAATAATACTTGAGATCCAATAACGCTGGGTTTAATCATGATTAGAATAATCAGTCCTCATGAATAAAAGCAGCTCAGTACCTGACAGAATGCCTTCCACAGCTGTAGTTCATCTGAGAGAAGAAAGTATCTATCATACTATCATCCCCTACCAGAAATAGTCTGCACCTAATTTGTTTTAAAGATAAGAATATTATTGATAAATCATTAATGCTTTAATTGCCGTCTTTAAATAAAATCTAAATAAAAATGTCGAAGATATGTAATACAGAATCGAGTATTTTTTGTTTTTTCAACTAATTGTCTATGAATTATGTCTTCTTCCTAAAGAGTTGCATTTATAAGGATATGAATAAACATTACAGCATTGTAATTAGTATATTTTATAGTTATAATATTGTAATTATAATAGCACAATAGTATCATTTATATGTTTATACGTATAGTTTATTAAATTATGAAAAAATTACTGCATTATTATTTAATAACCATTATAGTTGGATATGGATACAAATAAGTATAATAGGGTAAAAAATGAGTCTATCGAACCTAGGAGTTTATTTTCAATCAAGTAGGCCATAGTTGACCTTCCCCTCTCGGAATGTGAACCTGCCCTCTCAACATTGAGAGCTGACGCGCTCTCTTTATCTATTTTTTAATAAGAGTTGCTATATATATACATACATATACTTAGGCTAATATATATTTTTCATTACGTATAAAGAAAACGACTGTACTTTATCCGAATTACTGAAATATTTACTTAAAAGTAAAGAAATAATATCGTATTGCAATAAAATATACTTAAGCGTGCAAATGCAGTGAAATCCAATCTCCATAGCAAGAAAGGTGCCCATCTTCGTACAAACATGTGTGTAAAAAATAACGGAATCCCTTCAGCTTGCCCTACTTAATTTTAAGACGACTATATAGTGCATTGCCTTCGAGAATGATAGTAATAGCCAGCAAATGCAGTTTAATAGATAATAACTACTCAAGTATCTTCACTAAGATACTTAAATAATTGCACATTTTTCTAAAAGGGTCAAGTATTAATTAACGTCTCCTTGAGCAAATATATTTCAAAAAAGTTTACATTGATTACTCTGAAAAATATTTGGTTGTTAGAAAAACCAAAATTCAACAGAAATTATTTATAAGCAAGGAGCTAATAAAAATAATGTTCAAAAATAGTTTAAAAGAATAAATCTATTACAAGGTCGGCTGATAAGTCCCGAGACTAACACATAGATGGCGCCAGTGGATTTGTTTTCATATGACTGTCAGCTAGTACCAACCTTCAAAACATACATGCATAAATATAACAGCTGTCTGACAACTAGTTTGTGAGATATTGCGTTTTAAGTGAAGCTACTTTTGTTATTGTGAAAAAATGGAAAAAGACGAATTTCGTGTGTTAATAAAACATTATTTTTAGATGGAAAAAAATACCGTCCAAACTAAAACTTGGCTTGAAGAATGTTATCCGGATCTGCTCCATCGAAAGCAACCATATGTTGATGGTTTGCTGAATTCAAACGTGGTCGTGTGAGCACGAAGGATGATAATCGCAGTGGACGCCCAAAAGAGGTGGTTACACCAGAAAACAGAAAATAATCCACAAAATGATTTTAAATGACCGTAAAGTGAAGTTGATCCAGATAGCTGAGACTCTGAAAATATCGAAAGAGCGCCTTGGACATATCGTGCATGAATATTTGGACATGCGAAAGCTCTGTGCAAAGTGGGCGCTACGAGAGCTCACAATCGACCAAAAACAACAACGAATTGATGATTCTGAGCAGTGTTTGAAGCTGTTCAATCGTAATCAATCCGAATTTTTGCGTCGATATGTGACAATGGATGAAACATCACTTCACTCCCGAGTCCAATCGACAGTCAGCTAAGTGGACTGCATATGATGAACCGAATCCAAAGCGAGGAAAACGCAACAGTCAGCTGGGAGGTTATGGCGTCTGTAATTTGGGATGCACACGGTATAATATTCATTGACTATCTTGAAAAGGGGAAAACAATCAACAGCGATTATTATAGCCTTGTTGGAGCGTTTGAATGATGAAATTGTTGGAAAACAGCCCCATTTGAAGAAGAAAAAAGTGTTGTTTCACCAAGACAATGCACCGTGTCACAGGTCAATGAAAACAATGGCTAAATTAAATAATTTGTGCATAGAATTGCTTCCCATCCACCGTACTCTCCAGATCTGGCCCCCAGCGACTATTTCCTGTTTGCAGACCTGAAGAGAATGCTCGCTGGGAAGAAATTTAAGGACAATGATGGAGTAATCGCCGAGACAGAAGCCTATTTTTCGGATAAAACGAAAGATTACTATAAAAGTGGAATCGAAAAATTGAAAGATCGCTATAATCGCTGTATCGCCCTCAAAGGCAACTATGTTGAATAATAAAATCGAATTTTGTCATGAAAATGTTTTCTTCTTAGTTAGTCTCGGGACTTATCAGCCGACCTGTTACATTCAGCCATTTTTTAAATTAATATCCTAAATTGCTTAATTTCTCCAATAGCTATTACAACTAACTTTATAGGTTTTTCGATATTTGTTTTGGTGGAATTGAATCAGGGTGGATATAAATACGAATTAAAATTATTCTATCCTACCTAGAATCAAAACATTTTAATCGACTATATCTAAAGCTAAAGCAAATTCTAGCATATCTTAAAAATACAATTATCCGTCAATCTGTAGTCCCTGAGAATAACATGGCATCATTTGGCTAATAAGGGATAATCAAAAATATTTTTTAGGTTTTGTGTTGCTTTTAAAGACAAATAACTCATTTTTGTTTAAGTCTAAAAATACTATGCTTTAAACCATTGATTTTTTTATGAAATTATTTTTTTTCTAAAAATTTAAGAACTTCTTAAAATCATTGAAATTATCTTATTTAATCAAATAAAAAAAGAAGTAAGGAATCTAATAAGTTAAACCTTTAGAAGTTAATTAATATATATATATGTATATCAGGAAACGACCAGGACTGAAATTTTCAAGCCGGGCCGGGCCAAAACCAGGCCAGGACTTCAGTATATTTTCATTTCTTCATCATTCTTAAATGACGACGTTTTTTTTTTAGAAAGGAATTTCCGAAAAAAAATTACGACGTTTTTTTAGAAAAAAAATCCCCAAAAAAGTGAAAAATTGTAAAAAAGTGACGACTTTTTTTTTGAAAATATTTTTTTACAAAAGTCCTTGCCCGGTGATTTTTAGACATCGAGCCGGTTCCCAGTCTCGTTTCCTGATATATATATATATATATATATACTACACACACATTATATTATATAAATAAATGTATATATATATACATATATATATATATATCCTATACTTCAGAGAAAGTATTATTTCTTGCATGCATGACATCAGGAATCACAGATGGGTTTCAAGCAACCATGCGTCAAATGAAATGAGTAATCCACATTCTAAGTACAATTTATGAGTAAATATGCTTTTTAAAAAATAGGACATCTTCTTTTTGTACTTTCACAAGCTTTATGTCGGTTGACATAGTTATAAATACCAAATGAAAATATTTTTATAGTGGATTACCATGTCGATGATTTGGGTATAAAAACTAACTACTGATGTATAGGCCTAGTACACAAACTTCACTCAATATTGTAAAAACAATGACTTATGTAGATATATTTTACTACATATTTGTGAATATAATAATATGTTTGAATCTTAGTTAACTGTCATTCCTATATATAATCTATTACATATATAATAAACGATTGAATGTAGCAGGGCGTCATACAATGTGTTTAACATTCAGGGGGGGGTGGGGGGGGAGGGAAAGGGGAAATTACAAAATTATATGAACAAGTGACTCGAATTATTAACTTTTATTTTATTTATTCAAGAACATCAACTCACAAATAAGAATATCTTTTTGAAGAACAACAAGGATTCTCATGGCCTTGATTTTGGTCGTTTAAACATCTTTAATCCGATTTTTAATTCATTTTTTATTTAGTTATTTGTCCCCCAAGAAAGATAATCTAAAGAAGTAAAAACATTCTTTATTTGGGGTGAAGGGGGAAACTATTAAATATTTATATGAACAAGTAACTGGAGCTGTTCATATATGTATTATATATATATATATACTATATATATATATATATATATATATATATATATATAGATATATATATATATATATATTATTAACGCTGTGTTTGTTCATTGATTGAGAACATCGACTCACAAATAAAAATATCTTTTTGAAGAGCAACAATGATAAGAATTTCTATCGTTAAAAATCTTTAATCCTATTTTTAATTCAATATTTTTGATTTATTAAGTTATTTGTCCCTAACAAAAGAATTTAAAGAGGTAAAGACATCTTTATTATTGTATGCGCTTAGGAGTAAATTGAAAGAATGTATGTACTTCCTGGACAGTTTAGTTTTTTATTTTACTCCCCCTCTTTTGAAGCTGTAATAATATGTAAATAATTAGAGCAGATGGCCTGTCTGAGCACAATCAAAGAGAGCGTGTAATATGGACTTACGGATATGAGAGTAATTTACTTAATGAGCTCCAATAACATAATGCTCTGAAAAGTAGTTTATCTCGAATAATGAGCCTATTGAAAAAGGATGAATGTTCCAGATTGGGATTAAAAGCAAGGAAATGAGGATTGGTGTGAATATCAAAATTAAATGTGGGCCCAAAATAAATAGTGATCCGTGAATCGAATCGAAGATCTGTTTCTTCTGTAAATACACCCAGAAACAACAAATCTCCTTTGGAAATGCCCTGCATTAACCGACGACTTTCCAGCCCTCCAAATCTCACTAGAAGACTCTTCAAGATCAAAACTTCTAGGAAGATTTTCTGGCATTCACAAGGAATGCTAAATGTCACATTTAAAATGTGACGCTGTCATAACCAAAGTCCAAAAATATTATACAAAGCAACAGTTAAAAAACGAAGATCTTTCTTTATCATTCCTATTGCTTCTTTATATTCAAATTTTTATTACAGATATGAACTTTTATTGAAATGTTTTTATTAATATGATTGTTTCCAAATTATTTCAATGGTTTTTATATTTGTTTCCTTTGAATATTTGTTATTTATTGATCATTTATTCACTACGTATCTGTACACACCTTTTTTATAACTTTGGTTTAATTTGTTGAAATATATGCCCACTGGGCCAAGATTTTTTTTTATCCGTGAAACTTTTAATATTTATCAAGTGTGTTTGACATAGACTTTTTTAGTATCCAAAACTTGGACTCAGTTGCTAAGTTGGGATCTAAAATATAAAGGTCTAATTATATATATATATATATAGGTATATATATATATATAATATATATCTATATATATATAATATATATATATATATATACTATATCAGGGTGATTCTTATTCACATTTTCGGATTTGAGAGTTATGAAAGTTATGAACTTAATAAACCATACCTTCTCTCAATTAAATCACTAACCCTACTTTTAAATTATTGTATTTGAACAATACTTATATATATTTCACTCAAAACTTGCCTACCTATGTATTTGGTCCATTTCTTCATGATCATAATATTCTTTTTCTACCTTGGTCCATTCCTTCCTGGTCCATTCTTTCCTGGTCCATTTCTTCCTAGTCCATATTTTCCTGGTCCATTTCTTCTGGACACCATTTCTATTGAGTGTAGGACAACCACCCCCCCATCCAATCACCTGCCAGTTTGGCAGAAAGAAAAAGTAGTTACTTTTATCTTTAAAATTAAAAGCCACTCATATTCAGTTCTAAATAGCAGAGTAAGCATTGCTAGCATTTTATAAAATACTTATTGGGTGCGGATATTAAAACTTGCGAAAAAAGCAATGTGTTTTAATAGGAATGTTTGTAATCTCAGGTTATAGGCAAATATGTTTAATATAGTGTATTAAGGACTACTTATTGGAATTTATTTTCAAGAAATGGAGCAAAAACTCTCCTGTCATAATATTTTAATCCGAGAATAAATAATATAGATAGTACAATGGATGAGGGGAAAAAGTCTAGTTGACAAAAAAAAGAGGTGTCATCAATAAAGCCATAGAAAATAAAAGAAATATTTAGTAATCATACAACTTTAATTTTAATTCAATCTAATTTAATGAAGCATTTGTGGAAGTATTCATGTGAATATGGTATACGGATACATTGATATGGATTCTTAATGTAAGTATATTATCTTGGAGGCGGAACAATGGATAGTTTATACAAGGCAAGAACATATCTTGTAGACTTTAATGTTTAAGTTATAAGATTAATTTTTAATGAATTCATAATTAACATAAAAGATATCATATAATATATAATTATAACTAGAGAGTTATGTTGTAAACTTATTTAGTAATTTTTTTTTTCGCCGTTCCATCGCCTCTAATGTCCTCATTTATAAACGCCATTTACAAATAATTTGCCACAAAATTTAGGTATGCTCGCAAGAATTCTAAATCAGTTTTTATTTTTCATGGACATCAAAAATCAAACGAGATAATAAAGTTTCAAAATCTTCATTTTTGGGGTATTTTTCATAAAAATGACTATTTCCAAACTTAAATTTCTCAATTGATCTTGGATGTACATGAAAAATAAAAACTGATTTGGAATCCTTTGAAAATAGCATTTATAATGAGAACATTAGAGGCGATCGAACGGCGAAAAAAAAATACTATAAGTTTACTACACAGCTTTTGGGCCTATTGAGCGGACACTTCCCATTATTCGATTTCGTTCAATCTTTCACAAGATGCTCTCTATGCAATAAAGTAAAATCCTAGGGGAGATCGACTCTCAAATCCAAAAAACGTGAAATAAGAATCAACATAATATATATATTAGGGCTGTTCTTATTTTTCAAATGTTTTGAAATGTTAGCAACATTGTGGATTTTCTTTTTCTTGGTGATAAAAGAAGACGACATACAAAGTTTGAACAAATCGGTCAACATTACGAGGTTGCGCAACGAGGTCAAAGTTTTAAAAATACAGACTTCAATAATAATTATTAATTTAAAGGAAATCTAATTCACTACCGAACGTTTTTTGATGGTTTTTTTTACTAAAACAAAGTTTTCTGTAAAAACAAAGAAAAAATGGAGTGTGTAATGTTAACTTATTTCATAGCTTTTTGTATCAATTAACTTCACTCGCCTGTAGAAGATGACTTGTTTGCTTCAGAGTAAAATAGTATTTTTAAAGTTTAGTAACCCTAAATATAGGCTCTGAATCATATGATGTAAACTCAGATTGTACTGAATTCTGAATTGATAGAATGCAACCAAGGTCATTTTGGATTTATCATCTAAAGGTTTACTAAACTTTAAAATACTATTTTACTCTGAAGCAAACAAGTCATCTTCTACAGGCGAGTGAAGTTAATTGATACAAAAAGCTATGAAATATGCTAACATTACACACTCCATTTTTCTTTGTTTTTACAGAAAATTTTGTTTTAGTAAGAAGAATCAAAAATACGTCTGGTAGTAAATTAGATTTCCTTTAAATTAATAATTATTATTGAAGTCTGTAACGCCCACCATTTTGAAGAAATTTGCGGAAAACTATATTTTTACTAAATTTTTAAAACTTTGACCTCGTTGTGCAACCTCGTAATGTTGACCGATTTTGTTCAAACTTTGTATGTCGTCTTCTTTTATCACCAAGAAACAGAAAATCCACAATGTTGCTAACATTTCAAACATTTCAAAAATAAGAACAGCCCTAATATATAAATATAAAGATTTTCATGCAGGATTTCTTTATTTTTCTTCATTCAAGAATGCAACTTTCTATTTTATCACTGCATCTATTGACGAACGGGAAATAGACATAACCGTGTAGAAAGGCAGAAGTGTGAATAACATACTTCTTGTCTCTTTGACATTAGAATTGAAGGAAGTCTCTCTATTACAAGAAAGTTAAATTTTACTGCACTTATATGAATTATAATATACTCCTTTTGATTTCTAATTTATAAAGAAGAAAATATTGTAATAAAATTTACCAAACTAGCTTAGAACAAATAATTTTATTTTAGTGAAGGCATGACATTTGTTTTGTTTCGTAATGTTGTTGTAATATTGCTCAATATAATTATTTTACTTTCTGTCTGAAGTAATTTATATTCTCTTTAGGTGATTTTTGACGTAGACTAGTGTGATCTAAATTCATCATCTATGTGAGCAATGAATTTCTCGTTTCGACTCGGCAAATGTGTAAAAAAGATCGTGTGAAATCCCCTTTAGACTGTTTCCTTTGGGTCTACATAAAAGCAAAAGTCATATTGGATAAACCAGGGATGATTGAAGCATTCAAAGCATATATTGAGCGAGCTATACGTGAGATTCGGATCTCAATGCTCAAGGGATGCATTGAAAATTGGCACGAAAGATAGAGGATTTAAACGCCAGTTGGAGCTTACATATAAAAGGGATTGTTTTCAAAAAAATATTCCTTAAGAATTGTTTTTTTGGTTCATTAAAATGTTTGGACTATAATAATACATTTGATGTGTTTTATTTCTACAGTCCAAGGACTGCTTGTTTTAAATATCTCATAATGAATTAATTCTTATGGTTAGATCCCCCTGTATCCAACTAAGGGTCTTAAATGTTCTGTGATATTCTGTGATTGGTGTGGCAGGATGGGAAGACTACAATTCAAGTCACAAAGGATAGCTCACTAGGAATCTTTTATGAAGAAAAATAGTTTGACCAAAAAGAAGCATGGGTAATGATAAAAACATTGGCCCTAAGAATAAGACATTGTCTCATTCCCGGGTGTTGATATCAAAACATAATATCAGAGATGAAAGGGTCGTCCCTTAAAAATGTATTTTTTGTATTGGATCCATAGCATTTAGGAAGTCTTAAATGGACTATTTCATTGTCATATGATGATTAAATCAAATAAAACAGCTCCTTACACATCTGGAAAAATATGAGTGCTAACTTTTGTTTGATCGTCCATGACGATAGATGGACCCTCACTCTTAAAAATATGATCAAATAGAAAGGAATAAACGTTATTAACTGAATAATTATGTTTAGGTTGCGAGAGCTACTTCATAAAATATATGCCTACTAAAAAAAGTCACTCTGTTAATATTTTTTGGTTACATGTTTATTATGATATAACCTCTCATTTGGCATTTTTAAGAACAAAAGAAGAAAATTTCAGCGCCTATACAAAAATATATTTTTTTAAAACCATTCGTTTATTATGTAAATAAATAAAAATGAGATATTTATATAAAACCCAAAGCAAATG
>CP045894.1:29722401-29759065 GCA_013387185.1 Caligus rogercresseyi | reverse complement strand
CAATTTATCTAGTTGGGTCACAAAATACTCCAAGAGGACTGTAAACCGTCTACACGCCGACAAGACACAGCTACTGGGACTTCATAGCCCCTCACCATTGTCACCCCTAAAGATCCCTTTGTATTGGGTGTAATGGTTTCGAAGTGCATCACGCCAGGGTCGCTACTGACTTAAGGAGGATAGTCGGACACTTCCCCCGACTGGGAGTCTCAATGTCCAAGTGACATGTCCTGTATACGTCGCTATTGTTTATTGGCAAGGCCCAGACTGTGCCTGGGTATTCCACGCCACATCACAGTGATGGTGGAGTACAAGTCGCTCTTAAACGCTTTCGCCCGTATCTTCATCGTGTCGGCGGTCTGATAGAATGAGGACGACTGACCTCCTCGACAGAGTGGGAATCCCAACAATAAACGAGATTGTTGTTCGACAGTCGGGAGGGCTGTTTGGAAGGTGTTTAACCTTCCAAGTTCCCCTTTCAGTGTGTTTCCTCTGCATCTTGGACTCCAGCAAGAAGTGGAATGATCGATCTCCGGAGACCTAAATCTATAGGTTGTACTTTTGTGGTCAACATGCAAGATAATGGAATTCTGTCTCCGGAGCTGAGGCAGGCACCCATCCTTCTAGAAGCAAGGCTGCGGCAGCAAGGCTTGCAATTTTTGATAAATTGTCGTTTTGTTAGATCACTATTTTTTTTTTTTTCTAATTCATTGATCTGATATATTTATATTTTATTAAAATAATTTTATCACCTACTTTTAGTAGCTCTAAAGCTAGTGTCAAATTGATACCAAATATATTTCGTCACCCAAACACATCAAAACAGGTCAAACGAAGGATTTTTACTTCGATAGATACAAAAAAATTCAAAGTGAAATTCATCTGATAAATATGTATTTATTTCGGCCAAAACCAATGAAGTGGAATCAAAATTTGTATTTGGTTTTTAGATATCGAACAAGATGTGGATAGGAAAGCTTGTACTATTTCACTTCAACGATGTTTGAAACTTATTCTGTCTATTGGTCGATAATCCATTGCGTCTGAGTTGTCATGAAAAACTGTAACTTGTATGATAACTATCCTTTAGAGAAAGTTAATAGCCGATTAATATTGACTAATAGTCGATTACATAGGAAACCTGAGAAACTTTAGTGCCGTAAAGATTAATTAAATATATAAATAGTGATTTCTAGCATTTGCAATATAGCTTTTCCTAAATATCCTGAAAGGCTATAAATTAGACTTTATTGTAGGTAAGAGTAGAGTAAGAAGGACACCTTTATGTACATGCAACATAGCTCCAAAGGATGAATTTGATTGGCTTATACGTATAAGGTTTTAGCACAAGGAAATAGCTGGAATCAATGTATTCGTAAGTGTCAAAATATCAGGAACAGGGATCATGTCTCCCAGTAAGCTAGTGCCTTCGTGTTGTAAGTTGTACATTAGTGGGTATCGTTGGGAGTAAAGGATTACAATATCAAACGTTTAAGCCCATAAAAGTAGAGTTTTTGGAAAAGACAGAATCTTAGACCTAAAGATCTTAACTAAGTTTTTTTAATTTTTGAAATTTATATATATAAATAATATATATATATAATACTACATATCTGGATATTTATATATATATATTTAAATATATATAATATGTATGTATATGGTGTCGTAAATATATATATTATTCTATATATATATATTATTTTACTGTGTGTCTATATATATATCATATATGGGATATTACATAGAATATATATATATATACATGTTTGTTTTCAAATTGTTACAGAAATAAAAAGCCATCACATATTCTTCAACAACTATTTGAAACAAAGAACACCCACACAAGTCAATACAAGAATGTAATAAAACAATAGTTATCTAAAAAATATAATCTTTTGTAAAAAACGTAAAAGTCGATTCAGATCGGACTTGCATTGTCGGTGCGAAATGGGAAAACCATATCAAAGTTTTTAACCCAGATGCTCTAAAATATAAACCTCATAATAAATATTTGACCATTGATTGTGTTATTTTCTTCTTCTTAAAAACACACAGCTTTAGGTTCCGGCGTAGCGTTTGATTTCCACGAAACTTCGTCTCCGACAATACCTACTATTATACAGTATAGCCTTAGGCAGGACGCTGAAAAATAGGAAATATACGTATGTGCTCACTCTACCTAAGTAGGACTTGAAAAGGAAACTGTCCTAATGATTAAAGTGCAAAGTAATTGTATTTATTTGTTTATTATTACTATTTTGCATTTACATATGTATGTAGAACTTTCATTAAAAAGAACTATGCACAGCACTTGCGAGTATCCTCTAATGTTGAATGCATGGGGAGCCATTAGATAAAAGAGCTCCAGAAAAGTACGATTTGAAGGTTGTGAAATGCACAAGGAGGATTTTTTTAAATAGAGTTGTCAGAAAAAATTATAAAAAAATCAATTTAGGACCAATATTTGACGATACATATATGGTAAATTCAAATACAGGAATATAGGTGTCTAGTTTTCCTTGATTGATTTTTAGTGTTTTGTCATATTTTAGTAAAAATAATAGTAACATGATATAATTATCATATTTTTTGTAGTAATTCAAGTTAATTTCAAATTGTATATTTATGGGCACACATATTCAAAATTTTTAAACTTTACATGTGGCTCTTTTGCTATAAAAATATAACTTTTTTTTTACAATAAAATACTCTATCAATTCAATAAACAATCAAAAAATTACAACAAATACACAAAATACGTGTGTTTTTTTCATTCTACATATAGATTATAATAGATCAACTTAGAAATATATAGATATATATATATATATATATATATATATATATAGCTTCTAAAGTAGTTTTGATGGAATTAAATTGAAAGTATTTTTATCTATTTATAATGAAATTCAAACTTTCAATGAAATTTTAAAAAAATTAATTGGCTAAAAAACAACTTTATTGTTATTTAAAGATCAGCATTAATTATTCCTGACTCGATCACTTAAATCCTCCATGAACTTTTTTAGTTATTATTTTTCATACTTTTTTTGAATGTTTCCCAAGACTATTTAAACTTAGTTCGACTATAATAAAACAAGCTTGAATTATTGGGTTTCAGATTCATAAATCCAAGGAAATGTATCTATGGACCTATAGCATCAAATTTTCATGGTCTTAGTTGGTTTGGGCTCTTATTAACTTTTTGGCGTTGGTAAGATTAGTCAAATTGTTTCAGCATAAGCAGATTTTAGAATATATGGGCAACTATATTATATAGATGTATGTGTATCGCAATAATAGTTACCTGATTACAAATTATACATACATGTCTTCTGCCAAATAGAGGTATTGTTGTCTTTAAGCTTTTAGAGTATTTTGAGTCATTAGCCATCAAAGAACCATAAATTATTTAATTAAGTTGATGTTTATGATGTTATCATCGTTATCTTTTGAAACTATAAATGGTCATCTACGTAAATACGTAAGATCTTTGGCATGTTTATTTAAACATAACTATTGTTTTTTAGCATAATATTAGCCTTTAATATTTAAATAGACGATAATCCTCAGAGAACTCTTTGCAAAAAATAAAATGTTTATGAGCCATGCATTGATAGACAGACAAGGGATTATTTTACATCACATTTTTATAACTCTAAAAATGCAAAGATTATGTTTAAACTTCAAGTCCTTGAGATAAAAAAATTTATGGATCCTTTTTTTGCATAGAACAGTTACAAAATTCTTATTTTTGATAGTTTTGAAAGATTAGGCTGAGTCTTTTGATCCAATGCAGAATCGAAGTAACGATTTTACCCACATTCCCTATAGCATAAAACAAACTGAAATTGTTTTATATATGAAATATTTTTGTTATATCTATACTAACAAAAAGAAGTATTCGTTCGCTTGTCGTTCGTTCGTCGTTTCCCTGTATCTCCCGAACGGTTCATTAGATCTTGACGAAATTTTCTGTGAATAGTTTTGAGAGTCCAGGGAGTGTTTTAGTGGGGTTGGTCAACTCCAAGGAAAATTCGTCAT
This sequence comes from Caligus rogercresseyi, assembly GCA_013387185.1. Classification (NCBI taxonomy): domain Eukaryota; kingdom Metazoa; phylum Arthropoda; class Copepoda; order Siphonostomatoida; family Caligidae; genus Caligus; species Caligus rogercresseyi. Next base: position 29,755,018 of record CP045894.1, on the reverse strand, counting down.
CGCAATGCTTATTTTATTCGCCAAAACGTTTATGTCATTTTTAAAAAAATACCCCAATTTTAGATTTTGTATATATATATTTTATATATATGCATTTATATATATATATAATGTACCGATTTCCAATAATTTAATACTATTATCATTGGGTTTAGGTTGAGTGTATAAAAGAATTGAGGGAATACGCAATAGGGTTTTGTTCATTCTATACTAGAAATGAATGAAATATAACTATCCATAACCATGTCCACACAAGTCATTCTGCTTTCAAATGACCCACACAGCCCGTCATTAGTGTTATATTGCGTGCAATAGAATATATATTGCACGACTGTGGGTGTATTCTCTTGCATAGAACTACTATTACATGAGTGAAAGAAGGGCAATTTATACTGCTCTTTAGGTGAATAGGTGGCGAGGCTCTTAGATATGTTATATATACATTTCAAGGTTATCCAAGGATAACATGAAGCGTAATAAAGACTGTCTTTGAATATCCGATCGAGCTGCGATCAACATTTAAAAGAATATAGTTTAATGAGGTGTATATTAAATAGAATTGCGCATAGATAGCGGAAGCTACCTAATATTTCCATAAGAATTCAAATTAATCCATAGTTGATCATCATCTTTTAATATTTTACTAAGTGCTAAGGAGATCCAAAGGACCACAAAAACACAAATTCTACTTAGGAAACGTTATTCTTTGGCATAAATAAACCATTTTTTTTACGTGATAGATCAAGTTTATATAGTTGTAGCTGCTTTGGATTGATTGTATGTTTTATAATGTGATTTCCATTTGTTTTGACTTTAGTTAGGCTTTTAAATTTGAACTATAATGTTTGATTATATATACATATCTATATACAATAACTCTAATCAAATAAAGTCATATTAAAAAAACATATGGAGAACGAACTTTCCGAGAATAACAAAATATTTCAAATCACGTATTTTCACCACAACAGTCATCCAGAGAAAAATAGGTCCTAATCGAATTGGGCAATTTTACATTTATATTTAGCAAGAAAAAAATAGCAATAATGATTTTTTCGGAAGTGTCCAACACCATTAACATACTCTATGAGCCCTCAAAATTATTTATGTATAATTATATATACGTTTTGCGTGTTTATACAATAATAAATTGAAAAATATGATTATATGCGAACAACGATTTTTTAGCCTATTAAACAAATATATTACCATATCCAATCAATAATTTAATTTAACCACACAATACTGAAAGTTGTTTAAAGTTCTTGCTGGTACTCAGAATTTCAGTTACGCCTTAATTTGCAATTAATTTCGACCCATATAAATATTACATATGTTTGTTTTGAATTATATACATATTTATAGGTTTTTGTCTAACATTTTACGACGAACAGTCAATTGATTTGACCACAGGACTTCCATCAACGAAAAAAGTTTATCTAAACTATATATATATAGTGATATAAATAAACTTTTTCCCTTTTGATTCGAAGTAAACTAGAACTAAAATTAGGCATTCATTCTTTTATAATATGTATCTATTTTTGGAGGTACGCATGTGTGTAAATTCCTTTTTCCTCTTATGCTCAGTCAATATGTTTTTTATAGGACATGTTTTATATATTTATTATTGTCAATATTACGGTAAATAAAAATATATCTTGATATGAACTTATATAATAATAGTATGTATATCATCCCTGTATCAGAGTTTATCCTTGACCCAAAAGAAGAAGAAGAAAAAAACATCCTCCTCCTCTTCAGTACACAACACATTCCGTTAGAGAGCCCGCTTCCAGGGGCATTATTCATGATTTAATCTTGTATGAAACGATTTTCAATACAATCATACAGTTTTTTGTTGTTATTATTTTCATCGTCATTGCGCATGATGAATTAGGGATGAATTAAAAAGGACTGAGGATTTAAAAATAAAGGGAGAACGACGAAGGAAGTGAGCATCCGACAAAGACAAAAAGATACCCATGGATAGTGGATTAGGATGTACCCAGAGGTATTACAATACACGTGTGGGCCGTTCTCTTTTGAAGAAGAAAGGGCATTTCAAATGCTATCCGTTACGTGGTCTCATGAGATCATGAAGGTTGAGCTTGTGAAAAATAAATTTTGTAATTTTTTTATTAAAATAAATAAAGTTGATTATGGTTATCCAAAAGAAGAAGCCTGTAATTATATTAGGAAAAGATGAGATATCAAACGTGTATCCCCCGTGAAAGTTGTTGCATTAGAAACTAATGATCGTAGAATAATGTATTTCAGTTTTATTTTAATAATTTTTTTTTAATATTTTTATGTGAGACTCACTTTGACTTTTTTGGGAAAATTCGATCTTAAAATTCAGCTGGCTTTAGTAGCCATCTTGCCAATCTTTTGGAGATTGTTAGCAAAAGCTATAGTTTTCAAATTTTTCCAGTATGTATTCTTAATAATAAAAATATTTTTAATCTTAGCATAAAGAAACCTATTTATTTTGATTTTATTTAAATCCTTCAGCTATTTTAAAATTTATGATGGGATTTTTGGTAAAGTCTATATTAATCTTTTCTTCTATGGGACCTTCATAAATCCCAGGTCTTTTTTGTGTGTCATCTAAATGCTTAAACTTCATTAGCAAAAGACGAATTATCCTCTGAAGTGGTCTTTCAAAAGATAATTCATGTCTTTTTATTATTCCTTATCATATTCTGATATTAGTGTTGCATCCATCACACACAACAGTGATCAAAGTATCAAGGCTTTGATGTTCATATATCACTTAAACTCAAATCCATTCTTCAACATCATTTAGTTTCCTCTAACGCAGCTTTCACGGACATTTGATATCTCAATTTTTAGCTTCTATAATGGCGCGTAATATATAATATATATATATATATATATATATCGGATCTTAGGAACTTTATCCTACGAAGCTAATTCCTTTGTCATGGTATAATGGCTCTCAGCTCTTTTTCATTCAGTGGCTGGTAAAGTGTTAGCTTATGAGAGTTTACACTTCAAAAGAGCAAAGTTTTCGGTGAGCTTCTAATTTTGGTCCTACGAAACTCCAAATGAAATAAGTCCCTCTAAGTAGCCATTATTGTCACTTTATACACCTTTTTCAATTTCATTTTATTTTTTGGATTGAATTACATACGTAAATTAATTATCTATATGGGCATTAAAATTAGAAATAGAGACCTTGCAGATTTATTTGAAGGAAGTATTTTAAAAAAATATTGCTCTTAATGTTTTCTGACTATATATAGTTTGTTAGACCAAAAAGATATATATATATTCTATAAAACATTTAACAATTTAATGATATATAACAAATTTAAATAGATATTGAACGAAAATTTTATGATTCACAAAATATAAGTAAACATAAAGCTGCACACTATTTTGCTTTTTGGCACCTGAGTTTATAATATTCATATTTATTATTATTTATATTAGACATACAAAGAAAATATCTATCAGCTCCTTAGCTCATAATAATTATTTTTTTACTTCTTATATATTTATTTTATAATGAAATATCTAAAATCTTACAGACGAACATAATATTTCTAAGAATGAATAATTACATATTTTTTAACAGTTTACAGTTATTCTTGGCTATCTTCTAAAATAAAGAAAGAAATGTATTGATGTACAGATAAAATTGATTATAATGTACATAATATTACATAACTAAATATTCAAAAATTAAAATTCAATGCATTTAAAAAAAAATGATGAAAGAGCGTTTAAGGATCCGTTATTTGTGTGGTTCTAAACGTTGATCTTGTATTTTTGATAAAAGAATGTGAAGTTAGTATTAATAATCTTGCAAGACTTTTTAAAAGTACGAATTCAAATTGCATAATACATTTTTTGAGGAAGATCAGTGTATAGGGTTTCATGCATGGGCTGTTGGTAGCATTTGTTAACAAGAGATTCCATTTTACGGTAAATTTTTGTCATAATGAAAAGTAGGACTCTAAAAATCCGATACAGAAATGGTCTATTTTATTTCTTTCATTTCACTTTTTGATCAATAACAAGATAAATGCTCTATATGATAAATTTTGTTGTAATAGACCTAGTTCATTGACTTTTAAAAATAACTATAATGTAATTTCATGACTACAGTCAAGAGTAAAGTTCAAACACACCAAATTCAAAGTATCACACATAATGCAAAGACTGGTTGTTATTGTCCCTAATTCATGTTACATGATCAAAATCTGATGGGTAGTTCAAAATTTACAGATATATATATATATATATCCAGGAAACAGCTGTTTTTTTGAACGTCCCGGCCCGATATTTTTTTAGAAAATAATTTTTAATATTTTTAAACAAAATATTTAAAAATATTCTCTAAAAAAAACGTAATCACATTCAGAATGACGAAGGAACGAATATATTGAAGTCCCGGCTTGAAAAATGTAAGTCCCGGCGAAAAAACATGTCCCGGTCGTTTCCTTATATATATATATAATGGCTAACACAAATGAGAATAGGATTTCATTGCACATTAACAAAAAAAATAATGCTTATAAAAATCCATGTCCTTATAGCACCTGGACGTATACAAGTACAATCCGAGAGCCTAGGTTGTTCCATTATCATATTATACATAAAACCTTATAAATGGAAATCTATGTGCATACTTGTGCGACAGAACATTTTAGGTAAAAGATGATATTCATTGTCGAGAAACATATATAATGAATAAATCACAAACTCTCATCGGGGTGACAAAATGAGAAAATCATTATTGTTTGAACATAAGGTTATGATGTTTACATAAGGAAACCTCAATAAACTGTGAATGTTTTCTATATCATCAAAAAGATTAATCCATTAATCATCGTCAAGAGAAAGAAAGAGATGCGATACACAAAATGTTCGGGGCACATAATATGTACGTACATAGATCTCCTTTTAATGCAGTTTCACAGACAATAGATAATAATTTATTATGCCATTGCAATGTAGAAGTCATAATTAAGTCTAGATACGCCCTCCCGGCAAATATCTATTTATATATATATACTTACATTCTTGCAGTCGATAAGTGAAGTATGCAAGATCCCGTTAGGAAAGGTTTCTTACACATAAATAGGCATAAATGCAGTAAATACTGCTGCTGCATTCCTTTTCTAGTCTGCATGTATGCTGCATACAAGCAAGTTCAAAATGGGTTTAGTCTATTGTGTTATATAAGACGATCTACACTGCCTCTGAGCGCATGATGATACGATTATCGTGTCTAGACTTTTTAGGCTCTCCCTTGGTCTATATATACACACACACATAAACAGTGTTGTGTTCTATATGCAAACAATAAACAACATTGTCCCTCCTTCACTTCCATTCATTTCATATATGTTCATTCCTAACCCACAGAGAAAAGAGAGAGAGAGACAAAGAGAAGGAGGGAGAAAAATCATCAAGCCAGAGAGCCTTTACCTTCTTTAGTTAGTTTCCTCTTCCGACCTAACTAATAGCTGGATGCACAATAGACGACATAAAAATAGGAAGATCACTACAACTCATGAAACACAGAAGAAACGGAAGGAAATAGTATTATTATCCATTCAATAGTCTAATTCAAAGATCAATACAAAAAGTAATTATTAGTGAATGTTTTCATATCTAAAGATTTTTTTATTAGATAATAGTTCAAAAATCAAGTAAATCCATAAGAATACGTTAGTTCAAAAATTGAACGTCTTTGATTGGTCAATAAAAATATATATCACATCTATTTATGATCCTCTTAAGCTAACTTTTTAATATAAAAGCTCCATATATATCTATATTACTATGACATACAGATATATATATTGCTAACTCCAGTAACCTTTTTCATGGACATTTTCGTTACTAATCGATTTAATAACAGTTTCACACTAATAAAAGAATATTTACTACCGATTTAGTCCTCATCTCTTATAGAAATAATTAACAATCAATTGAAGGACTATTCAGCTCATAATTACGTGATACTTTTCGTCATTTATTGTCAAATGTATTCTTAAATGATTTTAAAGGCTGCTGATAAGCATTTGCAATTTATACTTAAACAAATATATTTTTACAATTAAATAAATATTTACCATACAAATTCGTTCATGTAGTACAGAAATTTGAAGATGAATTTCGAAAAATAACCTTTCCCTCTCAGGTGAAGGCATACCTGCGCCCTTCATATTGTATGTCAAACATTTTAACAATTATTTCATCCTTTTTTCACATAGATTGCCATTTTTGGCCCATCCTCTTAGAGGGGGGAAATCATTAATGGGAACCAAGATGGACACATAATAAACATGGTCATATATCATATATATATATATATATATATATATATATATATATATATATATATATATATATATATATATATATATATATATATATATATATATATATATATATATATAAGAAAAGGTACACTTATGACATGGCTATTTTCGGGAAATGTTTTTTATCTTCTTTTCTGGGTCGATGATCCTTAAGACTTTTATTGGATATGTATATGTATAAAAAATTGTGATGAGATGCTTTTACCGCTCCTCTGTAGGAACAAAAAAATATGGCCTCATAAAAAATGAACAAAACAACATGGTATTATTATTATTGTATAATATATATTTTATATATCCATCAGGATAAATATTTTTACATAAAATTCAAAGGGCGTGACACCTTAACCTATATATATGTACCTAGATATATTGAGGCTAGTGATGACAATGTGAAGGATATGTACAATCTGTGTAATGATTGAATTAAACTGTCAGTGGGATGGTAAATTCACAGCTATAGCTATAATTACATAATATAATACATACTTAATCATATGTTCCTATCATTTAAAATAAATAAGCTGTTCTATAATTATTGGTCAAAATAAGTTTATATTAATATTGCTAAAAAATTAAACAATATATTAAATATCATGCTTTATATATTTCATGGACAAAGAAGTATTCTATAGTTAATAAAATATCATTGAAAATAAGTTTTTTTCTCTTCATCAATTGTATTTACTTTTTTCTGATATATATATATATATATATATAGTCTTCCCTTTTAAAACAAACATAATGAGGCGGATTTTTCACGACTGGGCGGCGTAGAGGGACGGGGGAGGGTTCCCCTCGACGGAAATTCCGAGAGGAAGACGCTCCCGGCACCCGATTTCACAGCACAGCGACATCTATTGGCAGAGTAGGCTAACTTGAAATATTTATTAGTATTTAGCTCATTTTGCATCTTAAAGAAGCACTCAAGATGCCAAAATTAATCACTTGTTTCTTTTGGCATTTCCAACAACTCCACAAAGTTTTATCCGAATCCGTTCCGTACTTTTTGAGTTATCCTGCTGACAAACCACAAACCCACGCCAGTGAAAACAATACCTCCTTCGCGGAGGTAATAAATTTGCAAAGGGTGCAATCAATTTAACAAAGCTAAATAATCTGGATACCATTCATAAAATTATATTCCATGTTTGAACTTTTCTATAGCATATAAAAATGTAAGTATGTCATCCTCTTCGATCAAATTCCCCGATACTATTTATCCGTGTTCGGCTACTTTTTTAAGTTGATTGAGTTGTTCAGAGGAGGTGGAACGACGGTCTGTATTAAAAGTTAATTTTTTAAGGCATTTAAACTTACCCTTATTTGAAACTTATTGGTATATGGGCATCATTTATATAATAGAAATCCCTTGTTGCATTTAAAATACAAAAATGTAATTCTTTATAAATAAATATTCTTAAAAAAGGTAACAGATAAATTTCATAAGTATGCAATCTTTTTTTAAGAAATGACAAGAAAGTCAATTTAAAATTATTATATTTCGTGCTAACGTAAGATAAAATTGAAATATTACAACCTCAGCCAGCTTACATTTGATTATCTGAAACTATTGTAAGCCCTTTTCAATGGGCTTTTAGGCTACTTTTTTAGTTGATAAAGTTGCTCAGAGATCCCATCTAAATAACTCATGGGAACAATATTTTATAAGGAGAGTGTTCAAATAAAATGTAATTTTTTGTTGATAGTTTTTTAAAACTCAAAAATAATGATTATAATTGGTTGGGTTAGCTCTTATATACATAATTTATCGAATGAAAATGAGAAGAAATGCTCGAGGATCTCTAACTCAAGGTATGTCACAAACAATGTTATATTATTACTCCCCTCACTGCATCAATTTGTCTAGCACAGCAACTGTTTTTCTACCACCTTCACGAGGTTCGTCTTTGAGCGAGCGTCGCCCACGATTGAATTAATTAAACTATCTCTCACACTGCTCTAAAAAAGTGTTTTATCACCATGAAAAGATTTAGTTCATTGATAAGCTTATGTCATGATAATTCACGTCGAAAGTCGTGAAAAATGATCGTACTAAAATTTGCACAGCTATGTCCATTGATAGTAAAGTTATTTTTTTTCGAGTCACTATAAAAACACAAATGATGCTCGACCATTAAAGTACTCACAGTACATTATGCTACAAATGTCAAATTTAATCATGGAAATGTAGGATGGCATCTGGCAACAGCAAGAGTTTGTTGGGCCACAAATATAGTACATATATGCCTACGTATCACAGTTGTCATAATATATGTTTTTCTATTTTCGGTTCGTGTGTATTTGAGACATGGATAATAATATTTTTTGGATATATTTTTTGTAATATTTTACAAAATATAATTTGAATAGCTTTTTTAGACCCCTTAATCATCACCAAAGATCTTACATATAAACAAATCTATTAGTCATCACTTTGACACACGGTTTCCATTCCGTCAAAAGTATCTTATTTTAAGAAATACCTTCTCCATCTCACAGGCTATAATATACGTATCGAAGCATATTGAACATCCAAAGCATCATTTCATCAATCAGTAGCACAACCTGCTTCCACACCCTCCACATATTTTAAAAGTTTTAAAAACATATAGAGAGAATAAAAGAAGTATGTACTGATGAGGGAGCTCAAAGATTTATGAGATAATGATGGATACAAGAGACTATGGATATAATTTAAAGTGCAAGCAGATTTTTTTATTTTACTTTTCGCATTTTCCTCCTCCATGACCGAGGGGAGAGGAAAGAATTGCCACACAGGACGCCATCTTAGATGATAATTCCTTTGATAATAAATAATCTTTTCCCTTTTATGTCAAGAGAGGGAGGGAAAATTATCCTTTATTTCTAGAAAACAACAATAGAAAAAGAAGGGATAATTGGAAATAAGTCCTCACTCCTGAGTAGGGGACACTCACATCTTATTCTCTATGAATCCATGGTCATTCCCTTGTAATAACAACAACAGTACTAACGGTAATAGATATTCAAACCTTATTTGACCTTCAAAAGACATTCAAGGACATGGAATGATATATATATATAACATATTTATTATCATTTTTAATAATAGTGGCCCAGAAAGGAAGGGAAAAGCCTTGACGGTGTTCTTTATATATTAATGTATATAATAATATCCTCTATTATCACTCTGTTTTGTATGTGCAATACACACAAGGAGAGTGTAAATAAAAATGGTGTTGTACAACAAACAGACATTATGAGCTCAAGATACTAATGTGAGAAGAAATACAACTATTTCTCAAATAAAAAGCTGAAGTTAAGAGTTTTCAACAGAAACAAAAAAGAGGAAAATAAATAAAAAGAATATCATGCAATCCTTTTATACTGTCTAAATGCAAGGTTTTTATTTCTTAAAGGCCAATGTCTCATGCATTAATTGAGATAGTTAGATAACTACTGGACTTTTAATTATGACTTTAAATGACCTTTCTTTTTATGTATAATAACTCTAACTAATTAGTTACACATGTTCTGCATCAAAACCTATAATATGATCTGCCCAGAACATGGTTCTTCTGTCTAAATTAAACCTTCTATTTTTCCCATTGTTACGAAGAATTAGTATTTTGAAGACTAACACTTTGTGCACTTTGATTTATTCAGATAACCGACCTATATATATATATATGACTAGAAACTCAAGAGAAAACTTAAAAACCCAATCCTCTTGGTCGTCCCCTATGATTTAAAATGAATATATATAAATCCTGAAGCAAATAAATAATAATAACATTGTTAAAGGTAGAATGCGTGCAATAAAATATCACACAATATCTCAGATAAAGATATGAATATTACAACAAAAAATATTACTGATAAACACTCTATATATAATTTTTTTTAAATATAAATTGATTTTTATAAACAAAAAATGGAATCATGCAAAACGCTAACAATTATTGATCTTTATGAAATTATTTTCATCAGTGAGGTGGTTGGATTGAGAGGCTTTTCTTAATATATAACAATATATTTTAAGAGTCAATTTAATATTTATTTTTTGGGTTAAAAACATTTTATTCGCTAATCTGCAAAAATTTATACAGTGTAAAAATAATACATTACAATTACGTACCAGAAACAAAGTAACACTATTCTGGCAGTTGCGAAAATACATAAGTGATCATTTTAGCTCGCACATTTACTGCTCTCAAGAATATCCTAATATAAAGGACGAATAATTTAATACTTAAGTTCATCGGACTTTATGGCGAAACTCAATAAAAGGATAATATTTGTCAACTGCAAACGAACTTTCACCCTGTTTATTTACTCAATGGTTATCAAATCAACGTCCACGTGTGGCCACACTTAAATCTAAAACATTTTCAACCTATTACCGCTTTTATAATAGCTTAGGTAATTATATGTACTATGAAGCTTCATCAACCCCACCTGTGTGAGCTCATGAAACAAGCTATTGGGCACGCTTTTCCTACTGCTGCCGTTCTGCTCTTCCCCCCACTCAATGCCAACATTCCTTTGCGTTTCAGATAAATAATTCAATTATAGTTATATATAGTTTTTGAAGGAAGTTTTATTACCAATTTTTTTGTTTTCTTATTATTTTCTCTCTAGGTAAGTAATGAACAAAGAAAGACTTACAAGATGAAGAAGGTTCTTATCAGTTTCCTCTCAAAGGTCATCAAATCCAAATTCTATTGAGTGTGGGAGAGGAAACCTAGATGGAAATATAGATACTGCAAAAAAACTTTTTTTAAGCAACATTTTTTATGGTTTAAACAATGGGCAGGGAAACCGTGTGTTATTTAAAAATATATATCTGGCATCATATAAAAGATATGAAAAAAGGAATGAAAGTGTTAAAAATAAAATGAAACAAAAAAGGAGGAATACAAATAATATTTTGAAATTTACAAAGATCTGATACGAATGAAATAAAAGCGGAAATATTAAGCACAAAATTTAATTGATGTTCAGTACTCAAGTGATAAAAATAATGGTGATAATAAGAATAATAATTAAAGCGTAGAAACATTTATCCGATTCAATACAATATCTTTGAAGGTCACATTGCAAAATAATTTTTTGATGAAGATTAATATGGTTTTTTATGTAGGCATGTTCACCTACATACCTTATAGCAGCATTTAAGCGATAGAATTTTGTATCATGACTTTCAAACTATTTCTATTAACTTCCTCTTTCAGTGACAAAGGATATTAATGATCCTCTCAAAATCTTTGCTCTCAAAGATTCCATTCAGCCACACATCCATTAAACCTATGATTTTCGAAAAGAAAGAAATTAAAATAAGTTTATTATATTAATTAATCTCAGCCATTGTTCTCAAGAATGTTAAAGACTAAAAACATATGTAAATTGTTTGCCATGTCTATATATGTGTTTTATATTTGTGAATAAATTCATAGACTTTAGCTTTCAAATTGAAATTTGACCTTCACTTTGAATTTCAAGGACAACATATTTGGCGAGGGCTGATTTTAGGTAATATGTCTTTTTTACATCAATTCTAAACATATAACATTTAACAGCTTATTCACAGTTTCCTAAATATCAGGAAATTACTAGAACCCTTTTTTTCGCCGGGACCCGGGCCGGGGCTTACATTTTTCAAGCCGGGCCAGGACTTCAGTATATTTTTGTTCCTTCGTCCTTTTGAAAGTGACGACGTTTTTTAGAAAACAATTCCTAAAAAAAGTCCCGGCCCGGTGATTTTTAGACACTTGGCCGGAACACTAAAAAAACAGCCGGGACCCAGGCCGGGTACCCGGTCGTTTCCTACTAAATATCTATTTCATTTATTCAAATCATACTTATGTTTAAGCAAAGATGAGTCATTAAATTTGGGTGTTCATAATATTTATTCTTTGATTTTTGCTAACTACTAAAGTAATTATCCATATACTTATAAATTTTATGGAATGAATTAACTTTAACTATTAATTCTATTATGGATTTTATCTATAATTTTACTCCAAAGGATTTTACAAATTAAATGATTTTTTTTTCTCCAATACACTAGTTGATAATACTTCAATTTGGTATCTATCAGAGTGCTCTTTATTCTGCTGAAAGGCTACGTCGTTAGCTGATAGAATGAACTCCATGTATCAAGGATCTTGAATCAATAAGATCATTTAAGGTGCTGAGTAAGGCAGGGTAAATGAATGCAATAAGCTTCACACAGGTGTGTGTATGTATGTGTGTGCAAGTCATCAATCGACAAGAATGAATAATGGCTCCTCTTACTTTTATTTTAGATGTCCATAAATGGGACCCTTCACTCTTAACTATATGGAGCATAACCCATATTTAACCCATAACAACTTGCGATTTCCTTTTCGATGTGGGCTTTAGAGGAAAGGGAGTATCCTATCCAGTTCATCTAAACACAATTTTCTTTTAGTACCTTATAACAAAACAAATGAATCAAATGTTTTATGTTCCAATGAGTAATTAGGATGTTTGAAAGCTTCTTCATATAGACACAAATACAACTCAATCAAGCCATATAGCCAAGAGAATGAATAGTTATATTTTTAACCTGTATTTTATGATTATCCTTAGATACAATATGTTATATTTCAAAAATGGTTTTAATTCTCTTTATATATTCTAATCAATTTTAATATTGCTTTCTTGTCTTGGTGATCTTCAAATTGGCTAGTTTTAAACTATAATGGTTTTTTTGTATTCTCTTTTCTGAAAAACAACTCTTTTTCTAATTCCATCTAGATCATGAAAAAGAGACTGTTTTATAACTTTTTATTGTTTTTATATGCGAATTTAGCCCCAAGATAATAATCTTATCAGTGAATCTAGCCAGTAGAATTATATTTAAAAACTGTAGTCTTTATGATTAAATACACTAATTGTAGCAAATATTGATTCAAATCAGGACCTCCATCTGTCACTTTTTCAATTCAAATTTACCCGCCGGTGAAAATAATAATTATTATGCTACTGTCTATCCACGCTCTACAACGTTACACTACTCGGAAATATCATATTTGCCCCCCCCCCCCCTCCCGACTTCTTCGAATTAAATGCTTAGCATTTTTATAATAGCTTTAATTGACTTTCCAAAAAATATTATGTGAAAACTGATCCGATCCGAACATTATTTGTCCGTTGCATCCCTAGCGTATAAAAGAGCTATATTTGTGTAAACACTCTTTAGAAATATTTAAAGGCTGTTACGTAACTCTGAGGCGTAACTAAAAAAAAAAAAAGTTGTCGCTTGACCGAGGATTAACATAGTAACCGTGTTAAGGTGAATCCTTTCTTTTTTTTCATGATGTTTTAAAGTAGATACAGGAGTACGTCACACCAATAAAGATGGCTGTCGTTTGAAGCGTATGATATATAAATATGAGTTGATACCGAAAAAGAATGGTTAAACTTAGCATATACATCTGAAGTATCATTATTTTGATACCTAAAAGAACAGATCATAGGCATCTAAGATACAAATAGTTATAGTTAATTATATATTATAGTTTCTTCAAGCAAAGAAATGAAGTGGAATGTGACGCCATTGGTTGTAAACAAATATACAACGATTTGTCCAACTTAGGATGTGGATATTAGTTTATTTTTTTATAAAATTTGTCTACATGTATATCTATTTTTAAACAAGTTCATATATTCACATTACATAAATATAATTAATATCGATATAGAAACATGCCTGTCTAAAAAAAACTACTTGATCTATGGCTAAAAAATAAGAGATAACAACAATTAATCCTGAATTAAAAAATATACCAATATCACTTAATATATCTATTCATCTCCTTTTAAATAAGAATTAATAAATTGTGGAGAAACTAAATTAAAATTATTGCCGCAATATTTTAATGTCTTAATTTTGCATAACATTCAAGTATATTATATATATTATATATATATATATATATATATATATATATATATATATATATATATATATATATATATATATATACAGATAGAGAGAAGGTTCCCAAGTTCCAATGGTCAATAACAGAGAATATTTAATTTTCTCACCCTTTTCCGTATCAAATTCATTTTCCAACGGGTTAGTTTCTTTCTTTTTGTTTGACGAACATCCGGCAGAAAAACGTCCTGGGTACGACTTTTGTATGATACATAATATGCTCGGCCCATGTAATTTTAGTAACTGACATATGTCAAATTTCTCCAATCATGAAAGCCTATCTCGACATGCTTTATTTAACTCCTTGAGCTTGCTATGTGACTACACTTTTTGACTACCTGGAGTAAACTATGAAAAGACGGTAATGTATTTAAGCCGTGTTGGGTGATTCTAAAGCAACTTAAACCTTTATTCTAATAAAATAGTAATTTCAAAATCATTTTCCTTGATCAACTTTTTTATATTATTGTTACATAATATCAGTAAAATTATTTTTCTGATTGTGACAATTATGTATAAGAATATCAACAAATGTCTTTCAAAATTAATATTTATGTTTAACAAATGTATTTTAGTTGATAATATAAATAATTTCTATAATTTATAAATTTATAGCTCTATACCTAACTGTTTGGTACTAAGCATAATGTTTTGAATTATTATTAGTAATATATATATATTGATTGTTTGAAGAATAGAAAAATTGAGTAAATAAAATTGATATAAAAATCAATCACATTTTATATATATATATATTATATATATACGTCAGAACAACGCTGATTTCAATTAATACATGATGATCGAAAGAATTGATTGTGAGTTAATTATGCTAGAGTGCTTATCACTGTCATGTATTTAAGACAGTTAAGAAGACCCTACTTCTACTCCTTTAGTCTTTCATTTTTGTATTAATTTCCCTCACTAAACTAGAATGTATTTATTCAAAACAATGATTGCTTCTATAAATATAATCAAACGAGACTTACTGTCTGGACATGGAATTATGTAAATTGTGTATGTGCTGCAGCTCCAGGGGCTACATGCCTCTCTGTGAGTGTGTATAAGCCTACCCCCTCATGACATCACCACCATTCAATGTCTAAAATAAAGATAAATCCCCCTCCCCCTCCCGTCCTACACGACGACGGAAGTGAAACTCCCTGTCAATTTGCTTCATACATATATGTGTTAAGAGACGATTTTCCTTCTTTTATTAAAATGAAAGTGAATTTAAGGAATCATTTTTGTTATTATGTTTTTAATTCGTATAAGGATGAAGTACAGTATATATATACAATAAATAGGCTTTTTCAACCTTTATAAAGTATATTCAGATTGTGTCTCGGGTCTGAGGCGAAGTCGTAGACGTAATTGTAAGCGAAACATAGAAGTATCGATTTTGATCGTCCTTGAGGAAGACATTTCTCTTGCACAAATAGTTTGGGATTTTATGTTGCACTCCTTCTTTAATTTGGGAGCCGTAATTTAACTCATAAACTATCACCAAAATGATTGAGAACTGCTTTGATTATTATTATTCACTTTCTTTTTCTTTCAACCAACCACGTCCAGGAAAAAATGTCTGAGTCTTATCCCTTGTCAAGATAATATTCCTTCCTATTATATCTTATTCTACTGTACGTTCAGTTCATCGGTCAACCTAAGATGTGTTGAAGAGATACAACAGGTTTTTCACATCAAAATAATATTGCACTACTTTATATATATTTTTTGAAATTTTTACTTATGGCACCACCAATTTTATGATGGAAAAAATATCACGGGAATCAAATGTATATATAAATAGATGATTACTAAAAAGCAACTCTACTTCTATAATTAAGGACTACAATTAGTATATTTTTCAATCCAACACAACCTCATTCTCTTCTGCCATTTCTGACACTTGAATATATATTGATAGACCTGCAACTATATCGAATCGAATTCCTAAGCCCTATTATGAGTTGCCTAAGAGCAAGAAAAACTACTTGCGTTGTTACAGTAAATTATGTAGAGCTCTGGGTGCATATTTGCATATTCATGATAAATGGTTTGTTGTGTTATTCATATATAAAAAATAAAATTAAGATAAATGCTCGAAGGAATATCAAACTATATATGATTATAAACCACGCAATTAAGCACAATCCAAACATATTTTTATAATAGAATGGAATATATTCAAATTACAAATGAGTAAGCCAGAGGAATCATGTGTTCATCTTCGTTTTTTTAAATTCTCAAAAGACCAAAATACTTACGTTAATCAATAACTTTAATAGACGTTTGGTCATTTTTACATTGCTATTATATTTTGTAGGTTTTTATGTCTTAATGTGTTATTTCTTTTTCTCAGTCAAATGATTTGACAGTCAAAGAAACTATTGATATGGGGGAGGTGTGGTTAGACTTTAAAAGCTTCATTCAAATATTGAAGTGTCCAGTGCATGTTTTTTTGGCAAAAACGTACAACTGATTTTTTTAAATGATATTTGCTCAATATATATTGCCTGTTAATAATATATGTTATACTCTGGGTCCAAACCTATAAGTAATTTGTTACATACTTAATGTTAATGTTACTTTACATATAAAACAGAATATCTGCAATTGCAAAAGACAGAGATAAGTTAAATTCAGCCTTTTTTATCCTAATATTTATAAGTAAAGTAATTTTAAGTTAAGAATCTTTTTTAATTAACTATAAACATTTCTTTTTGTGAATCCTTCATTAAAAGAGAGCGAAAGATATCAATATGAGTAGTTATATAATTTATTTGCTTGGATTATGAAATGAACTCCACATTTCTGTTGTCCAATATATATATATATTTATATGTACATATATATTTTTTTATATCATGAAGCGACCGGGACACTTTTTTTCGCCGGGACCCGGGCCGGGACTTCGGTATATTTTCGTTCCTTAGTCATTCTGAAAGTGATGACGTTTTTTTAGAAAAGAATTTCCAAAAAAAGTGACGACGGTTTTTTTAGAAAAGAAATTCCCCCAAAATAAAGTGACGACGATTTTTTAGAAAAAAGTTCCTACAAAAAAAATTCTGGAAAAAAGTGACAAAGTTTTTCTTAAAAAAGTATTTCATAAAAATATTTTTAGTGATTTTTAGATAACGGGCTGGGCCGGGATACCTTATAAACAGCCGGGTCCCTGGCCTGGCCGTATACCCGGTCGTTTCCTGATATGTATATATATATATATATATATATACTTGTATGTTTATCAATACTAATACAATAATTACCTTCTAACTAATTTTAAACTTATGCATAAGATCATTACTGTATAAAAATAGAAGGTAAGCCTATGCACATGTAAGTGAAGTGATAGATTTTGGCAATTTCATTGAAATTTGTTGGAAGTGACATACAATTACCTATATATTTAGTTATAAATTTATCAGCATTTTTGAGCCATTACATGGAAAAATCTTAATTTTTTGCTCGATAGAATTCGATAGAATTGCAGTATCCAACAGGATATAAATAAGCATTATAGCATTAAAATTAGTCTATCGAACCTAGGATCTTATTAATGAGGTAGACCAAAATGTCCATCCCCTCTCGGGAGTATTCGAACCCACGCCCCCAACATTGAGAGTAGAACACACCTTAACGCACACGGCTATCGCGCTCCCTTGATTTATTTATGTCCCTTCCATTCCCAAAACGTAATAATTACATTTTATAGTGGGAGATGACCTCAACGATAAGCTATTCAAAACTCTTGCCCTTAATGGAACACTCTAATTACAGCTCATTTTTATTTGTTAGAAAATAAATATACAACAAATATTTGTCTCTGATTAGTCGTCTAGACTATTTACAAATGTAAATCATACATAGCTCTTACATAGTTGTATGTGTTTCTTCTGCTTATTGTCAGTCAGTCAGTAAGTACTCACAATGCAGTTCCCCCTGCCTCAAGCACACAGACAATCAAGTGCCAACATCCCCCCTTCTTTCCATGATGATCGTGACTTGAATTCATACATAATTGCTAGACCCTCTACATATATATATATATTCTTCCATGATTACACCTCATGTGAGGGAGTAACGTTCATTTATATATCTCTTTTTTTAACTTTTAGATTCCTCCAATTTATTACGGTACTGCTGCTATATACCCATTCAACAGAAGAAGACCCCTTTGACGTCAACCTGTCAGGGATCCTCTGTTATTTTATCTTGCCTTGTTTCTCTCCCTCGGAAGACCCAGTTATTTTAACCTCTTCACTTTTTTGTATGTACAAATATAATTATCTAACGAGTCAATCTGTACACGGACTATAGGTAGGTACATAAGTGAGCTGGTCGGCGAGCGAAAACAAAGCACAAAAACGCCTTTTTTGGGGTGGGGGAGTATTAAAAAATAGATATATAAGAAGAACGTTTATTTTGACGAAAAAAAATAAAAGAAAGAAGTAGAAAAAGATTTGTTGTTATTTTTTGCCGTTGTTTTCTTTTGTGTATTAAATTATAGGGATTAGCCGTTTTTCTTCTATTCTTTTTTTTCCTCATGGTCAGGGTCAAGTTAGGCCTGAGGAAAAAGTATTTAAAATATCTAATATTAATCAACTGTATAAGGAGTATTGTATGCATGGATTTGATAAATATTTTTTTAGCTATTTTTCCTGGATGAATCACGTTCGGTGAGTTATAACTGATATATATTTGGATAGGGTCTCACAAATTATGTTTTATAATGATGGCTAAATATATAAAATACTCTGTATTAAAAATAATATATAATTAATTCGGTTGCTTAAAATAATGTGCACTCCGATATGTGAATGACAGAAACACGGTTATAAATACTAAGAAAAATGTAGTAGCCTAAGAAAGTATTGTTGCAATTGGAATATAGGTTACATAGTTGACACTAGATAATTGTCAACCGTATTTGAAAGCAACATCTCGTGTTTCTAAAGAATATCATATGATTTTTAAAAGAAAACTCTCAAAAAGTATTTTGTAAAACGTGGTTTTATCCAGGAATTAAACAAAAGATGGTTATACACT
The DNA here is from genome assembly GCA_013387185.1 of Caligus rogercresseyi. Lineage (NCBI taxonomy): Eukaryota > Metazoa > Arthropoda > Copepoda > Siphonostomatoida > Caligidae > Caligus > Caligus rogercresseyi. Next base: position 29,735,659 of record CP045894.1, on the reverse strand, counting down.
TAGTAAACACCCTGTAAAGGCAATTTGATCGAATTAAATTTTTATTGGAGGAGCAAAAGATATCAATAAAAGCACCCAACAAGCATATAGATATAATTAATTTTAGGGCTTGTGTCTTGATAAATATATATAGTTTTCTGGATAATATTTTAAATATTTCGTAAAGAAAGTCGAGGAATATTTTGGAGGTGGAAGAATCTTAAGGAAATATCTATAGATAATAAAAAGAATATATTTTTAAAACTGAGAGGTTGAAAGGAAAAGAAAAGATTAAAAAACAGTTGACATTATGCATTGAAGTATCACTTCACTCAAGGCAGCTGGTGAGGAGTGAAATTCAATAACTCAGAGAATAGAAATTAATCCTTAAAACTACTAAATGTATCATCTTCACAGGGGCCTCAATTCATTTATTTTAAAAAACTCCAACTTCACATATTATTATTAAAATAACTTCTTATACTCATGAAAAAAGAACGTTTATTTCGTTTGCAAATATCTGTTGAAAATTAGACTATTAGTCTTAGAAAAAAAAACTAAAACAATAGATTTATTGGTTACTTTGAGCGACTAATTTATGTGTTATCCCTAAGTATAAGAAAGTTTTTAAGCTATGCCAGTAAGGAAATGATTGTTGTGTATGTAAGTGGGGGGGGGGGTCATTTTTCTCTTCTTTTCCCTCCTTTCGTTACCCGCTTCCTTCCTTAAATACGAAAAGACTTCCTTCTTGCTAGGCCCAAGTATGATTTCAATGTCACACTGACATACCTACAACTGTTATAGGGAGAAAGAAAAATAAAGCTTAACCCATTTCAAGGTGTTTTACTTCTGGCCTCTTGCGTATGAGAAAGTATTGAATGCTGCCCAAATAAAGTACTTCCTATATCTTAGCTTAAGGTACTATATGATCCCTAGCGTATATATTGTAGTATATTTTATCCGTCCAAGGTCTTGTATATATATGTTGAGCTCTCAATAGGGGCTTCTCTGTTTTTGTTTAGTTTTTTTTAAAGCAATCAAACTAATGGAAACTCATATTTTTTTTTTTTTTTTTGCCTATATGGTTCGATAGAATTGCATCCGATTGGATATAAATAAGCATTATAGCATTATAATTAGTCTATCAAACCTAGGATCTTATCAATGAGGTAGACCAAAAATGACCATCCCCTCTCGGGATTCGAACCTGCGCCCCCAACATTGAGAGTTGGACACGCCTTAACACGCACGGCTATCGAGCTCCCTTTATTTTTAAAACTTTTAATCATTCAGAGTACCACTTATTTGTTTATAAAACATATACAAATAGATTAAAGATCATGCTCAAACCCTAAAGTCCACTCCATAAGTATTATACCAAACAATAAAACAATTAAAGACTTTTTAACATTCAATAACTTTCATTATTTAAACAAAAAGGACAAAAACAGTTTAAATATACGTATCAATTTTTAGTCCTATCTTTTTAATATAAGCCCTAGTTATCGAATGCACTATGAATGTGGCATTCAAAGTTATACCTTGAATGAAATAACTTTATCTACGACCAGACTTGTTGATTTGTTCTTCATTTGTAATCGTTGACAACAAAAAGCTATTATCGTTCGTTTAAAAAAATCATACTGTCACTTTTTAATCCTTTTTGATAGGAAGAATTTCCTTTCTAAAAAAAACGTCATCACTTTTTTCAGAACGACGAGGAAAAATTTGCTTTCTAAGCAAAATGACAAACGACAAACGAACGTTGAACGACGAACGATAACTTTTGGTGAACGACAAACGAACGACAATTCTTCGCGAACGTCAACAAGTCTGTCTACGATGTATTATGTCAAAATATAATGCTTATAACTGACTTTGATATTATAAAATGTATTTTTCTCTCTGAAGTAATAGTTTTAAATTAAAATTGCATCTACGTTTATTGTCCGTTCTTTTTCCTGCCTAAAATAGTGCACATATATATGAAGTTAATAAATGAAACATTTACAATTCTAGTGTAGACAACATTTTTAAATCATGAGAAGGACTCATTCATGTGATTCAAAATTTTAAATACAATTTAGTTTTTGTTTCTTTAAAATTGTTCATATATTTTGTGAATATAAAAATATGATATATATGTACATAAAGAATTGTGTAATAAAACATTAACTATACCTGTAGTAAAAAAAAATATTTCTCATAAAATGCTATGTATATATAAATCAAATATTATCATTTTATGCAACTATTTTAAATTCCAAACATAAATGTGAAAAATAAAATATAAAAATATGATAAAGGCAAATCTTCGTAATATATTGACCACAATATTTTGCTGTAATAATTTTTTGTTAATATATTTGTTATGTTTGTTGCATGTTCTTGGTGTATAAATTAGAGTAGGAAGTAAGAGTTTATTTAAATAACAGGACGTATGACGTATGAAAGTATGTGTGCGTTGAACTGACCAGGGGAGTAAGTCAGTTAATAAGTAGTAAAAAATAGTGGGCTGGGTTTAAAAATAGATTCACCTCCCGCCCCTAGGTTTGTTGAGCAGTAGTATTACGTAACCGCAAAACAACAAATGTGTTGTTTTGTGGAGAAAGTAGACAGAGGCGCCTACTTCTATATCTATGCCTGTATGTTAAACAAAAACAACAACAACAACTGTGTGTATTATTATTATTATTATTGGCAAGAATCCATTGGAGGCAAGTTTGAGAGTGCGGTCGTTTTCACTTCCAACAACGAAACACACACTCAGTTCCTCATAAAAAGAAGTGGAAGTTAGTAAGATACCCGGGCTATGAAGAAGGTAGAAGCACATCATATCCATGTGTGTGTGTGTGTTTATATACCTTTCACTCCCATGTTGCCGTTGCCTGTTTGAGTACAACGACCTCGACAAACCCTTCTGCATCATAAATAAACGTCTGAACATAACATGAAAGGGAGGGATGGCAAACAAGATGGCGACCAAAACTTCCGAACGAAGGGAGAGTTACAAAAATAAACAATCACTTGAGTTATGCGTTACATTAAATGATAAGACGCAAAAACGAATAGAAATCACAAACATTAGAAAATATTTAAACGGTTGAACAAATGCTATAATGCCTATTTAAAATCCTATCGGATGCGGTTCTAACCAGCCATATAAGCAAAAAAAAAGAGTTATTATATATTTTTTAAATATAAATATATATATATATAAATTCTTGGACTGTGGTTGCCGATAAAATTAAATGTATTCCCACTATGTTTTACAGTATACTCCATTATTTCAAAAAGTGAATATGTTAATATAGAAATTTATATCAAATAAATTCTGGATTACCAAAAGGGTTTTCAGTACCATTTTGAAGAATAATACAATTTTAAACTTGTTTTTGTGTTAAAATCCCATATTGGCCTCTCTGGAAGTTGACCAGGTATCAGAGGGTAGTTACAAAATGCAAAAGCACACATGCTTATTTTTTTGTTTTAACACGTTTTGATCTATTAATTACATATAATTATTTGTGTTTTAAAATATCAATAAATATGGTTCTTAATAAAGCTCGAAGTAAGACATGGAAATTAATTGAGGAACATAAGCATCCGTAGTGAAACCTTTAAATATCTACATGAATGGCAGATAAATCAGGTCTAAACCATACATCCATAAAACGTCAATAAACTTCTCACCTGAACGCTATACTTTTATAAATATTTATGCAAACACAACATCCTCTAGTATAAGCAATCCATGTATAATAAATACATTCATGAGGACCTTTGCCTATTAATTGAAATGGTATTTAAAGTGACTTCCTTAAATAGGTAAAATTTTGAATCGTCTTCTCCCCCCAAGTCTAGGGTCAAAAAAGAAAACAAGAAAATCGTTGGCAAAGTCATTGATCTCTCATGTTTCCCCTCCCCTTGCCTGCTAGCCGGCTTCCCAGCCTGCCTGCCTGTCTGTCAGCCAGCGTCAGTTCTAGGAAAAGGGTTATAAATATTTTGCAACAAAAAGAGTGAAAACATTTCCCCCCCCCCCCTGTTTTTTATTTCTCCTTCTCTGATTGGCTGTTATACGATTGTTGCCATTTCTTTCTTCTTTTTCCATGGGGCCCGATTAGGGTTCGTTTTCCACTATTTTATGCAGTCTCCTTCCATCTCACCATTCCTTCTGTAGCGATGAGGGGGGGGGGGGGGCTGGTGAAATAATGGCGCGTCACATGTGTGCAAAAATATATACATTAGAGGAGAAATGAAAATAGAGGTGAAGGGTTGGTACATCTGTATACGGCTAATTACTTTTTTATTGTATAAGACTCACACTTTTTTAGAGTTACGTCACTAAAGTAAAGTTATAAATGAGTGGACTAATGGGTCGCTTTAGTATAAACGGAATAGTTTAGCTAAACTACAAGTCCAAAACTGTCAGAAAACAATATATATAGGTATATATATATATTGTGTAACGTATTTTAAAACCTGACATCCCAGACTAGCCCAAATGATAGTATGTTTCTTGGAAATATACACGATTACATACTGCTAATTTCTTTTTTACTGGTTTCAACTCAAAATGTTGTAGAGATACATATACTAAGACGAAATCATTGAGAAAGTGAACAAAAGGTCTTAAACTTATTAAAGGGTGGCTTTTTTGGGTCAACTGGAACTATTATTTTTGCCAATTTACGTATCCACGCGTAATAAAAGGGCCACTCAAGGAAATATTCTATTGGTTTTATGAATTATATTTTACTAGTCAATGTACGGATCCACGTGTAAGGAAAGGGTCACTCAAGGATTTTTTCTATTGGCTCTATGAATTATATTTTTATTAGATATTTCATTTATATTTAATTGCTTTATATTATTGAAAATAGCAAACAGAAGGGATATCTTTCGAGGACTTTATGGAGATAAGATGTTTATAAAATTTCCGTGGATCCGTTATGAAATATCTCGACTGTCTATGATGAAGAAATATTTTCCTTTTATTAAGAAATCCAAACATATTCATGCAATTAAACGTTCAGGTGTGGCGTAACGTTGCTTAAGCTCAAAAATATATGAAAGTCTACGTAAAGATATGTTTTACATTTTTTATGTACATATGAGTATTTTATATTTTGGGCCTGGAAAACAATGATGGCAAAAATATAACCCTTAAAAACTATTTAAGTTCTGAATATTGTTGTAGAATATATACTAAATATTTTTCAACTATAGGTGAACCAATATAAAGAGAATAAGTTGGCTTAATAAAAATTAATAATGGACTCAAAATATATAATAAAAATAGCCTCTAAATTTTATTCTTCTTATTAAAGTATAACTTCTGCCTAACAACATAAAAACAAAAAAATCAATTTTTGTTTTTAATTTAAAATTTTTTAATGAGGAACGTAAAAAATTATATTTATATTTCCACAATATTAAGCACTCGAAAGGGTTTGTTACTATGAAAAAAAATTATTCATTTTTGATGTTATACAATATATGGAATAGGTTTTTATATAGTTAATCGAATAGATATGGAACTGTTTATCAATAAATCAGGACATATGCTCGATTCACTATGTTATATAAACGAATAAATTCGTTCGAACCTTTTTTTTTTTTTTTTGTACACCAGTACAACAATTTTATTTTCATTTATATCTACCACACGACAATAACAACAAAACTTTCAAAAATCAAACCTTATAATAAAATTTTAACTAAAACATTAACATTTTAAACTGTAGGGGGGGGGGAATTTTAGGGGGCTCTTAAGATATTTTAAAAAAAAATTGTATTAATAAAAAAACCATTAAGTATAGAGACAATATACAAAGGACAGAAATTATGTCAATAGTTTTTTCATTGTTTTATCAACTATTTCTTTAAAATTTGGGGGTATGGGGATCCTTTCTGTTCTCAATTTGTATAAAAAGAACTGGGTCTTTGCCATGATAAAATTAACCTCTTCCTGATGCAGACCGGTATAAAAGAAAACAAAGCTTGTACGCCGCAATTGTAAACCTAAAAACTTGTTAAAAATATATTGAATATTTCGAACCTTTTTTTATCATATTCTGCCTCGATGGTAGAATAACAATTATAACTTACCATTTATTTAACCTTTCTTGTACGTAAAAATGTGTTTAACAAGTTTAAATAATATATCTTCTTTGAAACAGTCATGATAACAATTGTTTTAGAAGCATTGGAAAATTTACCGATGAATATTTGTATATGTTCGCTAATGAAGAAAAAATAATTATTGATTACTTTAGGCTTACAAGTTAGTATTGACATATCGAAATATGAATTATTGGTTTTATATGGTTTTGAATTGATATAAGCATAGCTAAGAGAGCCCAAAACTATCCATAAACTTTTTTTCATACGGTTTGTTTTTATTTGTATGTAATAAATACATCAAAGCAAAAGTAAAGGAGTTGAAAAACATAAGTAAACATTGTTATTTAAATTTTTTGCTCTGTGGTAAAATACATTATATTACAACACTACATAAATTACAAACTAAACAAAAACAATTTAAGGCAATATTCCAGCTAAACAACCCTTTATTGTTTAAACATATTTGGTATATAAAGAATAATAGAAATATATAGAAATTATTTTAAATGCCTTTGGGCTTAAAGAGAGTGACTTGGAAGTGTAATCCTTACACAATCATTGAGTCAAGCATATCATCGTCATTTTTTTTCTGGTTCGACAGAATTGCATCCGACTGGATATAAATAAGCATTATAGCATTAATATTAGTCACTCGAACCTAGGATATTATCAATGAGGTAGACCAAAAAGGACCATCCCCTCTCGGGATTCGAACCTGCGCCCCCAACATGGAGAGTTAAACACGCCTTAACATGCACTGCTACCACACCCTCAACGTTATTATGCAATGTGGTAGTCCACATAACTATATAGTTATACAGGGAAACTTATCCAAAATACGACATAAGACACTTATTTCCTCTCAATTCTTCGATGAGGGGGGTATCAAAGACCCTAAATGAACAATAAGATGTAATAATATCACTGCGCAAAGAGAACCGAAGGCAACGGAAATGAACTTTTTTTTAAATGCAATAAACTTACATAAACTCTTTTGAAACCGTTGGATTCGTCTACTCAGAGAGAGGAAAAAGAATAGATGAATGCCGAAGCCCCTACGAACAATAAAGCCCTCTTTTATCTTGTGGAATGCCCTTTCATTCCTCAATAGGGAACGTCGCAAAGGACCTCATTAGGAGAGAAGAGGGGTTAGAAGGGCACCAGGGCGAATAATTGCGTATATAGATCGGTCAAGCTCTAGAAAAATATTGAAAGCAAATGTCTCAGGGGGGGGGGGGGGGGATAACTGTTTAATGAGAAACATCGACTGAATTGTGACAAATTAGCAAACTAAGGAAGTGCGTTAGGTGAGTTCAACTCTCAATGATAGGGTAAGGTCAAAACAGATTCAATGGATTGCTTATATTTAATGCAATAATAATAATCCATATCCGAAACAGATATAGCTCAATCGAACCAAATTTGCAACAAAGGACTATATCACAGGATAGATTGTTTATATTTGCTTCGAGTTTGAGATAACTGAAAGTTTAATACAGGGAATATTTCCATACTTTGTGAGTTTTGTTGCCTCATTCTGAACTTTGCTATAATATAATGATTTATTTTATGAATATATATAATCCTGCAAACATTCTTGTTAAACAACATTTTGTAATCCTTTGATTTTTAATGGCCACCAATCAAAAATTACAACTGCCTTGGCAAGAGAAACATGATACTATATTATGAAAATAGTGAATTCCATTATTTTATATTTTTGATGAACTTTAAACCATACAGTTTAGTAATACTATCAAATAATTGATATTAAGATACTAAAATAATATTCTAGATGTATCAGTAATAGTTTTTTTTAAATTGCCAAACCATTTTAGGCTTAGAAAATATGAATCGGTTAAGTTTCATAAGCTTTCCTGATTGTTTAAAAATTATGCATATATATATATATATATATGGTATATATATATATATATATAGAGAGAGAGAGAGAGAAGAGAAAATTTAGAAAATAAATAGTAAAAATCAATATGTTTGAAAGACAAAGTTTGAGTGAAAGTGATATCAAAACACGAATGTGTTCTCCGTCCAAATGTGTTTAAGGAATACTTTGTATAAGGATAACAAATGTTATTTTTGCTTTAAAACATCATATCAATGAATGTTTTCATAACATTAAAATGACAAATGATACATTTATAGCCTACAGATAATAGCTGATTGCTAAATTAAAAACACATGGCAACAAACGAATCCTTGAGAATTAGTCATTAATGTATGAAAACAGTGATCCATTATTTTACAATCTCCTATGATCCGCTATAGACCAGCTAGCATACTTATTCAACAGAAAAAAACATTTTATATCTTTAACATTCGTCCTTTATCTTCAAATTTAGAATATTTGTAGTAGGTATTTATTACATAAATATAGTATTTACTTTTTACTATAATCAATATCGAAACAAATCAAGACATTTTATTCGTCTTTGGTTTTTATTTGACCTTTCTTAAATAAAGTTTTCCCTGAGTTTTGTCATGAGTTTAGATGGCAAGAAATATTTTTGTTGTTAATAACTATGATAAACAAAAAGTACAATGGCATTTAGATTAATATGATTAATTTAACGACAAAGTTTTACCCTTTCAAAGGATATGTGAGGGTATTTTCGTTATTTTGATTATATAGAAGGACCCCTCTTGTTTTACTGTAATTTTAACGGCTTCTACATTTTGCTAATGATATATATCATTGTAACTGAAAATAGTAAGAAACAGTTATTTCTGAAGTATCCTCTCAAAATTATAATAAATACGAATATAATTTTAAATATATGTTTATTCTTTTTGTATGTAAAAAAGAAAAAAAGATTATAGTTCTCTAATTATTGAATCAGAAGTGTAAAAAATGAATTTAATAGTCCAGACGATCCCAAGAACAATAATGAACTCTTTATAAGTTTATTTGACCAGTAGACCGTGCTAGCATAAGTATGGTACCTAGTCTGCATATAGCACTACTTTCATTCAACAAATTGTAGTAATGGAATTGTAAACATCATTAATTTTGTGCAAGTCTGAAATAACTTCCTGATCCAAGGGTCTTGACTTTGACCAGGTGTTTTATAGAGGAGGGGGTGTGGAGAAAACAGGATAGAAGATAGGTTGCAAGAGCATATAGAAATAGAAAGGTCATTTCTTCCCTGCAATTTTGACCCTTTGGATAAGTGCAAACGCACGTTGAGTGATTGATTAAAAGCCAATCGTAGACTATGATTAAGCGTGAAGGTTGCTTTTAATCACGTGAAGAAAGTGAGAAGGACCACCTATAGGTATTATGAAAGTGGAATTCAGAGAAGAAAAAGAAAAACGGCGGGAAATTATGCTTAGGACGCCATTTTGTAAGATATGTCTTAGGAATATATAATGGCATGAAATGCAATTGAAGTCGATATTTGAGATGATACAGCCCAAAAGGGTTTTAATGAGAAAGGTAGGATATTATTTTGTGTTTCTACATAAACAACTAATTATTTCATGCTGAATACCTTATATTGAATAATATTTATAATTAGATAGTTATCAATATTAACAACAACCACTCAATCAAAAACTATCATCTAAATATTGAATGATACTATATAACCTAGTACATATCTGTATGTTTGTGAAATCGTACATTTTAGTTATAAAAATAGATAATTAGCTAACAATGTCTGGTCTAAAAATATATATGCTATGGACGCCATTTGATATATATGCTTCATCGGAAAAGAATTATGACATTAATCATTAATAAAGTAATTATTCTTATAACATGTATTAAATAACTAATAATAAATATAAAATACTAAAAAATGTCACAAGTTTAGACACTTTAACGATGAATGGTCCAACCCATTCCATTGTTTCGCAATATCTTTGTGGACGCTCCGCTCAGATCATCATAGGCAGTCCATCTTGTGACAGTTAGAAGTCTAAATTAAAATAACACATATTGTGTGTCGTTCTCAACGGTCTAAAGAGTATGTTATATGATAGTCAACCTAGCAGGTCGTTACGTACGAAGGAAAAGTGACTCCTAAGTTTGTCAGAATCAAGTGCTTTGTAAAACCACTATTATTTATGCTGGCCTTAATAATGAACAAAAGACGCTGGATGTAATATAAAAACGATTTAGTAGATATTTGGGCAATGAAGTAAAATCGTATTTCTAAAATAGGCAATAATAAATAAAACCTGATTTATACTTAACGGTTGAATCATTTAAGCATAAATACAAATCCACTGCCATGAAGCTATACCTAATAATTCCCTCCATTTGCATTCCCCATTTCTCAGATATCTTGAGACCTACCCTCAAGTCATTTATCGAACGCCTTAACCGCAAAAAGAAAAAAGATTTAAAATTAATTATTTCAGGTCATCCTCTATTGTTAGAAAAAGGGAAGTCAATATATGTATATGTATAAACGATCATTAAATTCTACAACAGCCCAAAAGGGAAAAAGTAATGGACTTAAACGCACAAGTTTTCTAGCAGTTTTTTGGTTCTTGTTTTTCATTATCTTTTGCACCCTCTATTTAACGGATATGAGTTTTTCATTTCAGATCCAGAGAGTTATTTCATTTCACTCTGTACTATCATTATTTTAAATAATCGTTGCATTTATGTATGTTACAAACACACTATTATGAGATTGCAATTTATGAAGGACACATCTGTCTTGGGGATTTATTTTCCTTTTTCTAAGGCCTCCTACATCTGTTAATAAATCGATGAGAAAAGATTACTTGTTGATAGGAGAGGCGAAAAGCTGAGAGTGTTTAAGATAGAAAACGGATTTTAATGGTTGTTTGAGAAGAGAAAAAAAGGAGTATATTTTTTAATAAAATAAACCTGTAATTAAAAATACGATGTAATTTCTTAATAAAGATTTTTATTTACGATATATATATATATATATCGCATTTCCAACATTTTATACATATTTTTCATGATAATGGATGTTTTGTTAGTTTACTTTATATATATATATATATATATATATATATATATATATATATGATATATATGTATATATATATGTATGTATGTGTATATTTAACATATATTTATATATATGAACGCATTTGCTTTGGGGTTGTAATGTCATCATTGTTATTTATTTACATAATAAACGAACTGGTTACTACCTATATAAAAAAAACATATATATATATATATAGATATATAATACAATATTTTTAAAAATGAGATCAATGGATATATTGTTAGCTCAATTTCTACAATAGACCACCACCCTCAAAAAAAGTTGTTTAGTAATAATAGGGCTTGGTTTATTATAAGATATCGGAGAGTCCTCATTCTTTGACTAAAGGCACTTTTTACCTAAATTAAATCAATATTTTATTATGAGCGGTAAAAGAATGTGATTCTTAGGGGCAATAAGTAAAGAGACTTATTCATGTGTCAGCCGCTAACTTGTACATGTCATTATGATCAAAGAGGATTCCACCCCTCAGCGCTCCCAGCGACAAGTCGCAGCAAGTTTCAAATAGACAGACCGTCAAAAGAGATAGTTCATAGTGAACAACAATATATATTTATTTTTATATGGAGTTAACAAGGTTGAACGGATGAGGAGAGGAAGGTATGAATTTATTTCAATTATACACCTGTTACTACATTCACAATGAACGTTTTAAACGAATATTGTTTGTAGTATAGGGTAGACCAAGAACAACATGCTTTGCGGTAGGGTGGATGATTAGATATTAAATTCATTATGTTATCTTGGGTGCTTTGAATCATAAAAGGATTGATGATATTTATCGTTTTTAAGTACTTTTTTATGCTTATTTTTGGAAATAATAATATCAGACATTTTAAGACCTGAAAAGGAAAGTAGCTTATTAACTCCAATGTGTAATTTTTTTGTTTTATTTTAACAATATGTCCTTTTTATTTGTATGATTTTTTTAATAAAGCTGCCCTCCACTCATCATTTGAGGCTAAAATGTCTGATTTGAGAGCTTTAACATTGAAAGGAGTAAAAGATATCGATGAGTTTTAATCCGAAAGATCAAATTTATATTGAACGACATTATTCGGACTTTTAGAATGATTCACTGCTTTTTATTAAATATAAATTGATTTTATTGCTTCGTTTTTACACATGTGGTCCTCTATCTTGCCAGTGCGGCCTGCTTTACAACGATCTTGTGCAGTTAAACTTTTGAGATATCGTTGATGTCAAAAGAGGTTTAGAGCTCGAGGGATATGTTGGCCTTTCGTGTCCCCCAGGGCGTATTATTGGGGGTAGCCAAATTCCAGCCTCATGTTGACAACGACCCCCCTTGAATGATAACGTCATGTAAAATTTGGGTGTCCCCTAGTTTACGTGCATCGTATTAGTGTCGTTAGGCATATTAGATCATTTGAATTCTGATACAATGTTCATGAAATGAAATATAACTCGCAATAAGATAAGTTTGACCAATAAAAAATAACTCTCTCCTCTAGGAAATCGATAATAAGCCTTGCAAAAAAAGGTTATAGTGCTCCATGAGCCAATCAGAAAGAAAAAATATTAAACCCCAAAAAGTCAAACACGGAAAAAGGAAATGCAAAGAAAAAGCCTTTGACCTCTATGCAAAGTTAATTATAAAGGTCAAAAACATATATGTGTGAATTTTGCCATGTCTTAAAGAGCGTCGTCTACCCTATCATACAATGCACAACTGCCCATAGAGGTGGTAAAACCCACACAAGACATGAGCAGCCAAGTGGATTCCTTGCGCAACAACAGATTTTTAACCTCTGCAGTCTCTGAGGGTAAGCTGCCTCTCGTTTTGCAGGTTTCCCCCTCATTCACTCTAGGAGGAGATTAAGAAGCTATTATTCTTGTTATTATTGATACATATCGTTTTTATAACAAATAAAAATTCAAGGTCAACCTTGAAGTGTAACGCCATTATTGCTACAAGAGAAGGAGGCGGAAAATGAAAGAAGAGAAGAAGAAAAAAAGAAAAGATCGTTGAGCATAAAAAAAAGAGGCTTAAGTTTGCTTTTAATTGACGTGACCGTTGCTGTGTGCATAATATAGATATTACAAAGTGCTTAAGCAACGTATGGTAACGGTATTTGGTAAAAATATAAAGTCGCATTCTCACTTTACAGAGCTCTCAG